>CAMOHE010051956.1:33972-75218 GCA_946598075.1 Artocarpus hirsutus
AAATAGTTTATCTCACTAAATAATAAATTCATAACAAAATACATAGTTTAAAATCTGCTTACACAATTCGGCAAGCCGAACATGAGACTTCGATAAGCAGAAGATCATCCATTGGCAGGCCGCCCGAGGCTTTGCAAAATAGGGTTTTAAAATTAATAAGATCGACAGGCCGATACTTGGCAATTAGCAGGTCGATTAATTTCTTAGGCAGTCCGACAAGAAATGGTTGGCAGGCCGCACTGTTATATAAAAATTTTGTTTAAAAACCAGTCTTAATGTTTCGAAAGCGGAAGACAATTGATAAAACTATAAAGTTAAAATGTCATAATTCAAATCTTAAAAGTCCGTCAAATAAACATACTTAGAATTATAAAACATAGTTTATTTCATTAAAATTCCTTCTTTGGCGTTCTTCCGTTTGTAATTCACCTTGCATAGCTCACACACATTTCCATGCCCTCCGTCTAATCCAATATCTTCTTATTATTATCTACAACATGATGTAAAATTGAATAAGCTAATGCTTAATAAGTACATTTTATATCTCACAACTTAAAAACATTTTATGAACAACATCATCATATGCTTCATCATAATAATGCACTAAGCACAATTTCATAAGGAATATATCTTTCATTACATTATCCATATTAAAAACTTTATTCATTTTATCTTAAGGGGCCTAAGTGTTGCACCATAATCATCATTATAGGCGCGCCGTCATAAAAGGAGAAAGGTAGTTAATCCTAAACCAAACATGACATCATAACATAACATAACATAATTTTGGTGTGTAACACTTATTTAGGTGATGCATATATATATATTTATACCTTTATACTTTGAAATACGTCATCATCATACATGCATGACTTTTGAACATCAAATCTTTCATAAGTGATATAGAATGAAATCATCATCATAAACATAATTTCATACTTTCACAATCTATATCATGTTGCAGGTGAGAATGTACTTACCTTAATAAGCTTACTTAACCTTAACTGAATTGTAGGTGACGTCGTCGCAGTCTTAATGTGCTCGCTCCTTAGTGTGTTCATGTCATACATTCATTTAAAAATAATAATGAACATTTATTTTCAATGAATTAATTACCACAGCATAACATCTAGCAATTCCATAAAACATCACACATACATTTATCTCTTGAAAACATAAATTTATAATATGTTTCATTAACCTTAAAACATTAAAACAAAACTATCAACACAAATATTTCCTGACCTCCATAAATTCAAAACTCAATAAGGAGATTACTTAACGTTGTTACATACTTAACATAATCTGTTATACGAAATTGGTGGGTGTTACAGAATGCAAATCCGCCAAGACCCATCACTTTTATAAAGTAGGTTTCATTTAAAATTATGCCTCAAAATGGCTCCCCAAAATGGTTATTAACCATTTTTTCTAACAAGTTTAACATAATAATTATGAAACATGAAAGCAAATTACAGTCCATAAGTTATTACAAACCAAAGTTCATAAAAGTGTCTCATAACGTGCAGAATTAAATTTAAGCATACCAATGTTTAAATTTTATTTCATGTCATAACTCCGTGATCCAACACCACCATCCTTACGCGTACATCTATCCTTCCATCCTCCATCCATAGCTATGGCCTTACCCTTATCTACAACATGATTAACTTATGCAAGCGTTAGGCCTAGTAAGTACATTATACAATCTTACAAAACATTATAACAACCTTAAACCATAGCAGGAATCATTTATCTTTGATATAGTCATCATACTGCGTATGGCATGCTTTGTAAGAACATATCTTTCCTTTTTCCTTTTTCCTTTTTCCATGTTAAAAAAACATTCATTTTAATCTTTAGGGCTCTGGCGTTACACCATTAACATCATTAGAGCACGTCGTCACGAGAAGATAGGGGTAGCTAATCCCAAACCAAATGTGACAAGTCCACCTTGCAGAACCAACATTATTATCATTATCATCATCATCATCATTGGGTGTGCAATGCCTTAATTAGGTGATACATATATGTATATACATAGATATATATTTTTAAAAACGTCATATGCATCATGAAACTATGATGTAAACATCCATAAAAAGACATTCTTCATAACCATGGTAAAAGAAGTCTTTTAACTGAGTAATGCATAAACATTAGTAACATAATAAAACATAACATTCTTGAAACTTTTTACAATTCCTAATCATGTTACAATTGAGAATGCACTTACCTGAGTTGTAAAAATTCTTACTCAATCTCTTGTAAGTGGATGGTTTCCTTTCTATTTCCAACGACTCAAGTACCTCAAACTTCTTTAATTTTATAACATAGTAATAAAAGGAATATTCTCGGTATAAGAACATACTTAAAATATCGTATTCAATGTCATTATAACAAGTAATTCTATACTTGATCAATTAAGCTAACTTATCATATTATCACAATTAAGATAAGTGCATAATCTTAACCCTATAGCCAACACTCTCTGATTTTTATAAAAGCACAGAAAATTACAATGGCTGTCAAATTTTTACACAATGTTCCTAACATACATATATATCACAAAAAAATTCTCATGACATTGGGATTTGACTAAGTGCTATTTTCATATTTTTAAATACACAACTTGGTTTCTAGACGAGTAACCTGAATAGCCCATAATCCATGAATGTTTAAAAATCACATTAAATTTAAAATAACTTGAAAATTTTACCACATATTCCCAACATCCATAAGAATCACCAGATTTAATTTCTTCACAATTGAACTAATTTAACTTGCTCTTTTATGTACTACAATTCATACCTCTGTTGTTGGAATTTCAGTTTAGGCAGTGACAATCAACAAATTTTAGAAAAATCATCAAAATTCCAATGGATTTGAAATTTTTGTAGGACATAATAGACATATAGACCTACCACCAGAATTAATTTCATCAAGTTTGAGAAAGTACAAGTATTTTTCTTACATTTTAGATATCACAACAATAATTTGTCACTATGAATAAAATACAAGCAGTCAAAAATCAACGAATTTTATAAAATCATTCAAAATTTCAATTGATCTAAAATTTTAGCATAGCATTCTTGACATCTCAACATAATACCAAAAAATTTTCATTATGTTCGAATCATTCTAAGTATGTTTCTCCAATTCTAACATTCGCATGTGGTTGAAAATTTGCAATCATAAACTAGACATATCAATAAGTAGTCACAAATTTTTTTAGCATTAAACCCATCCTATAATATCATCAAACAAATCATCACATTTAAAAGTTGTTTAAGAGATCATAAAAACAACATTTAGTATAAATTTTCAAACAAATCGAAAATAGCTCATATGAACCCGAAATTTTTATGGCAAATGTCTAACAAGTAGATATACAATGCCCAAAAGAAATTTTCTTAAAATCTCATGTCGATTCTTCCTTAAAAAATTTTGAAGTATAGGTTTTTACCTAAAAACGTGATTAAAAATAATTATTCATAAAATTTTTGTTTCTTAAACAAAATCAAACATTAATTCATATCAAATCATTCCCACAAAAGCCATAGTATTATAGTAAAAATTTGGTATAAAAATAGATAGAGAACCGATCTCAAAATGTGGTCAAAAACTTTGTTCCAACCTGACGGCGGTTTTGGCGAGACACACCGTAACACGTCCGTTTAGCTGTTAGATTTGAGGGGGTGTGTTGGCCTTGACTTGGAGATGTGTAGGATTGTCGAGGATGGAGGTATAGAGGCGTGCGAAGAGTGGCACGACTTGGCCAGGGGTGTGCTCGTGTGTGTCTCGGTTTGGTTGTGAGAAATGAGAGGAAATGAGAGGAAGAGATGAAGAAAGAATGACGTTGTAGCAAAGTGGGTTATGGTCTATAATATGGCTTTGCTGTAAAGGAGAATGCAATCAAGGCAATAATATGAAGTACTGATGAAAATGAGACGTGAAAGAGGTGTTTGTCGGGGAAAAGAACATGGGAGAGAGAAAAATTTATTCTCGTTTGTTGCTTGTAGATAACGTGTTATGGGTTCGCATATTTCTTTGTTGTAAAGAGAATGAAGATAACAATAATGGTATTGGAGAGCAGCGTTCGTGATGGGGAACTGTCGGTTGGTTGGTGTCTGTTCCTGTACCACGTTCTCTCTCTCTCTTTTTAACCCTTTATTATGCTATAAGCAAGTTTCTAAATGAGTTTAAATAAGGTATTTGATGACTTTCAACATGGAGAATTAAAGAGAGATGATTACAATGGATTTTTAGAATAAAATGGCTCATTGCTGCAACTCGGGACGTGGGTAGAAGATAGTTCAAACAACATGTCGTATTTTTTTTTGTTTTTCATTTCTGCCTCCCAAAAACAACGTGGCACTCCAAAACAACATGTATTTTTTTTTTTTTTTTTTGGCGTTTCTGCCTCCCCAAAACGACATGTTGTTTTTGGTGACCAGCTCCCAAAACGACATGTCGTTTTGGGAGCCCTAATTTTTTTTTTTAATATTTCAAAAATGTAAATTTTTTTTTTCCCAAAATTGTACAAAAGACTTCTAAGGTCAAAATAACTCTTAAAAATTAAAAATAAATGTCTCAAATATTCAAAAGATTAAATATCACATCCAAACAGATAAAAATCAAAGTGATTTATCAAAGTAGAAATACTTATTTATTTATTTATTTATCTCAAAAAAAGGAATCATAATAATCGTTTATTAGACACTTCACGTCGTTGGAATTCCTTAGTCCATTCACAGCAAATGAGGTTGTTAGTCTATAATAAATTCATAATCATAATTATCACACTAACATTTTCACACAAAACATGCTTCCAGTAATAATGTCATTCATGTAATGCTTAAAATTGTCAAACGTTACATAACGTCGGTTAAAGGAAACGGCGGTTGTTACACAGGTAGTTTCGCATCAGTGAGGATCTTTGCCAAATCAAGAAACCAGATCTAACTAGCTGCCTCAGCAAGAAGTTGTATTCAAACATACATTTATATATCTATATATATATATATGTATGTATGTATGTATAATGCGTAGTATTGGTCTTATTTTTGGTTAAGAAAGAAGGCTCAACCAAACGGTAACAAACCTTGGCATCACCATCCAAATTGAGGAATTTCCTTGAATTATTTAATTCTTAGCGCAAGAATATGTAACATCTTCAACGTGGTTGAATTTACGACACCAAGATTGAAAATTTCTTGATGATATATTGAATCGTCCACGGATGAACATCGTGGATACTTTTCCTATTTTGTTCTTTTTGCCTTTTTCGTCCTTGGAGAATTCCATGTCAGAATGTAGAAAATTGCATTACTAACAAAAGACTATTTTTCACTTTTTTCCCATGGTCAGATCAGTCATATCATTTTGTTTATTTATTTATTTATTTTTGAAATAGAAAGACCCGAATTTGCTTGCATTAGGCAGACAACGATCCATAGTTTTTAAGCAAGGAGAATTTTGTGGTAATTAAAAAAAAATCATATCATAACCAAAACAAATATAGAAAATTTAAATGTGCAAAACTATGGGTTAAATTTTTTTTTTACCTTTGTTAAAATTTCTTAAACTACCAAAGATCCTCTTAAGCAAGGAACTTTTTATGGTAAAGATACCACCTATAAGTAATGCATGGATTTGAATAGCAAATTTAATCAAAGTCGCATTAAAATGAAAAAAATACCAAAATTTATAGGTTTTAATGCGGAGCTAATGGTTTAAACATAGCCCTCCCCATCATGTATTTCTTCATAAGGTTCTTTTTGTAAACAAACAAACAAATAAACAGGAGACACTACCTGTTTGTTTTACAAATTGAGCCAACTCTTTGAACTCCGAGTCCAAAAAATCCTTAGATAAATGTTTGTTTCTCTCAAAATTCAAATCAAATGAATCCCTTAAATTAAGTTTTCATGATTTTACTTCCCGATGAACTCTTTAGACTCAAATTAGTTTACTACAATAAAATCTTATATTCTCTCCTATATTGGAAAAAAAAAAATCACAACTTATTTATTTGATATCCGATTGAGACGATTCTTCTTTCATTGCGTTCTTAATGAAGAAAAGAATAAATCAAGATCCATATTATATTTTTTAATATCATGAACATTAAAATTTTGTTACATTTGTTAATAAATCAAAATTTTTTTCTTCTGTCTCTCCAAACATAAATTTCAATTTTATTCTTAATTCAAATTAACACTTTAAATGCACATCTAAATGTTAATTCGAATAGCAATTCAAATCACGTAATTTAAATAACACAACTCAAATCAAAATAATCCAAATCAATACAATTCGAATTGATTTACCAAACAAACCCTAAAATGAAAGCCACGTTTTTTATGTACCATGTAGAGAACTACAAGTCTTGTAAATTCGTTGCCCATGTTTTTGTCATCTATAAATTTTTTTTTAAAAAAATGGCCAAGCGCTCAAAAGGTTCAAAGTGAAGGTCCGGCACATGATGTTCCAACCAATACAGAGAGTGCACATGCTCAATGTCACACTCGAAAATGATTCACCATGCCTTCATGAACAGGCGTTTGCATGTGCACACATGTGTAAGAAGCAAACAAATTAAACCATCATCCTAAATTAGACGACATCAGCTTATGAACAAAAAAAAAAAAAAGCAAACAAAGAAGGAAAAAAAAAAAGACGAAACGAACCATATCACCAACTACCATCCACGACAAAGACCAGGAATAAGTTGTGATGTTTGGTCCACTTCGAACCGGTCGGTTTTGCTACTGTGTCTTCTTTCATAGAAGATTAGTTGATATATTGTTTCCAATTCCAACCGGCACTTCAAATCGGCAATCCAAGAATCACAAAAAGTTTTAAACAAAGAGAAACCAAGATCATGAACTGAGAAAAACTTGCCATAAGCCAACAAATGGTCAAGACTAATTGTTAATTTGCAGCCGAAAGACGGACAAAAACAAGCATTTCAGGCTGTCTGTACGATTCTGAAAACAGTGAATCAACATTTACAACAAGGCGACGCTCCTAAACAGAGTGGGCAATCAAAAACTTGTGCATGCAAGCAACCAAGTGGTTACTGCTGTCAAAAAACGTCGGTGAACCCACATTACAGGTATGCATCATACGTACAAAACAGTCATGGGAAAAATATTAGATATGACCTCAAAAATCAAACTTGATTGCATCACATCCCGATTTCATTCTGCAAAACTTGACACCTGCACCAAACGACAACTTGGAGATGTTCGCGAAATTCTTTAGCGACAAGGATAATATCTGCGTACTACTGCATATAGATACAAAACATACCTTCCGAAGGCATAAAGATTCTAGGGTTAGAAGTGTCGATGAAGGCACTCGTCTAACTAAATTTTGACATTTGGAGAGCCTATGATATTGGCAGGTGTCTTTGCAAGACTGCCTTTCGTATTTCCGGCGGCTTGTCCGCTGGGATTTCTGGTTTTTGCCGTCTCAGTTGCCAACATGGACTTCTTTATCTACCAAGAGAGGGAAAAAAGGTTAGACAACAGAAATTATACGCCTAAGGTGTTACAGAAAAGATATGCACGCATCAACACAACTTACAGCTACAAGACGTTCCATGTGGATATCATTCACAACCTGCAAAACCATCACCAAAAGAAAAAAAGCTGGTAATTAGGGCTTTGAGAAGTGACAGTAGACTATCATCTAGGAAAATATAATTACCAAATAACATTCACACGCCACACAACCAGTGGTAAAAGAGCCAAGTAAATGATGATTCTCACCGGTTTTCTAAAGCTCTTAATCTCATCGCCACCAAACCCAGGAAGGGTTATGTTCCAATTTCGTTCTGTATCAAGTCAAATGAGATAAATTGAGTTCCGCATGGAAAAATGTGAAACTAAAACCATGTATTAAACTAACCAAGATGTAGGAGTATGTCCTTTGCTTCCAAAGTAGTTGATTTTCGATGCTTGGCTAGCGAGCAACCAAATGTTGTAATCTGCCCAACGAGGAAGATAGCAGACAATATAAGATAAGAAAAAAATAGAATAACCTAGTATCACAATCAAGCGCAATGGAAAATAGTAACCATAGCTGGAGATTAGTTAAATTTATTAAAAAAAAAAAAAAAGGAGCTGCAGAAGTTAAGATACCAACTTGCCAATTATCTGAATATGACTCGATCGTTGAGCATAAAAAATTACAAATAATATGTCAAATTTCAATTTGATTACTCACAGACTCAACAAAATCATCTGCAATATCCATAAGAATGTCTTCAACTTCAGGATCTAACTTCTCAGATGGATCAACCTGCACAAGAAGCAGAAAAGTTAAAACATTGGGTCAAAAATATGGAAATCTTTACACAAACAAAGAAGATATTTAAGTCAAGATCATGATCAAGCAATACGTTTTTTAAAACCATGAAGCATATAGATTAGGCATTCAGAGGATTGAGACTTTGTAGATGGACTTCGGCAGGGAATAAACAAGTAGGCAATTACTTAAAGAATAATGTTTGTCTAGATCAATATAAACCGATAAAAAAATATTACAGAAACACTTAAAATGAAATCGAATGGTAATAATGAGTGACAAGTGGATCCTCAACACAAAATAGATGGCTCTTAAGATTAGCTTAGGCAATTAACACACCGAGTTTCCAACATCAATTCAGATCTACTATCGTTTGACAATCAATGAATTTATTTCAAAATAGAAATTTGATAAATTGATACCAAATGAGGACCACCATAACCTCACCTGGCTGACTAGCTCATGGATGCTTCTTTTGCTAAGAATTCTATTACAAGTTTCATCCGTTTCTGCAGTAGTTATTCTATTTTGGGAAACTCCCTGAGCTGTATTAGGCTGTCCACTTGCAGGAGTAGACAACTTTTGGTTTGACGAAGCCGGAACCCTTGTAATCTGTTGCTGATGGGATAAACCTTGTGGAACTCTTGATGGGGGAACTTGCTTACCATAATGTTCATGTGTCTGTTGTGATTGTGAAGGTTGTTGCTGCTGCAAACCTGACATATGTTGCTGCGAACTCATGGGCAGTGGATGACTCTGTTGTTGTTGTTGCTGCTGCTGTTGTTGTTTCTGTAGTAGTGGTTTCAGTTGTTGTTGCTGTTGCAGTTGTGTTTGAGGTTGAGGTTGAATATGTGATCTCTGCTGCAGGGACTGCGGGTTCAGCGGCTGCCTATATGAAGGGGACGGTAGAGGAGGCTTCCCTTGTGCTCCAGATGCCAACCATGGCTGATTAAGGGACTGCACACTTTGAGACGTACTTGGTGAAGGGGAACCAGGAGATCCAGCTGATGGTACTCTTAGAAGGCCATGACCTTGGTAATTCTGCTGTGGGAGAAGCCAGTTACCAAAAATAATAATCTAACAGGAATAAAGACCTTCAATCCCCAAGCATCCACCGAGAAACACAAGAAAATTATTGGACCAGATCAACACAAGTACGCAACCGAAAGATAAGCTTTAATCGACCAAGTTGAACGCAAGGGTAAGATTCATTTGAAACCCTCCACGGGTACCATTTCCATATCTTGTTCATTAAAACAATAAATATTGCATCTTCATAGCAAACAACCATACCCATAACTTCTAGTCCTACACTTTTCAATATTCATTTCTCCATATTTTATTAAAAATGAATAGTTGAATTACAACACCCATGTTAGCACTTTGAAGTTTTTTTAACTGCCAACAAGCTTTGTGAAGTAAGAGTACTGAATAAGACACCTTACTAAGAAAATCATACCACAAATGCTCCCTCTAATGACTAACGGCTCGTTTGGTTAACAGGTTCGAATAGAAAGTTAAAGTTGAAATTCAAGTTTTTGTAAGAGAAAACACGGTAACAAAAAGGTTTGCAATGTTGTCGAATCTATGAAACAAAACTGGCATAGCAAAGCATATACATCAGGCATATCATGAAAGTAATTACACAAAAACGAAAGTAAGTTAAAATTGAAAAGGTAACTTACTTGGGAAGAAGGAAGCTGATTACTGGGGGAAGATACCGGCCTCAGAGAAGACTGAACAGGCCTTTGCTGATGATGTGGCGGGATCCCGCCCGGCCGCATTTGGGAGCTGGAACTAAGCGACCCCAGCATCCCCATTCCTTGCACTCCTTGCATGGACGGTCTCACCTAAATATTCAAGACGTCTATTACTACAAGCATGAAAAGACACTCTAGAAATCTCCATTCCTAGTAATTTGATCATCTAAAAAACTACAAAGGCAAAAGCATTGCCTAATTATCCTAAATTTAGCTTCTCAGAAACGCATATAACGATAAAATTCTTGACAGAATCACTTAGACGGAGTTATTTTCGATACATGCGTTTGTACAGAAACTTGAAAATTTTCAAAAAGGGAATCCTGACAACATCACTAAATGTATATGAACAGTAAATTCCTTAGTTCAAACACAGGAAAATCATGTTGGCGAACTAGATTTTGCAACGCGCATAGGCACAGAAACCTAAAATTTCAAAAAAGAAAAAAATTTTTTGAACGAAACATAACAAAAAGATAAAAAACCTAATATTCATTCTCACCTGAGAAGCACTGGAATTTTGGGACGGTTCAGAAAGATTGACGCCGCTACGAACTAATCCACCGAAATGCCCGTACGACGGCGAGAAAGGAGGGGGCTGAGAAGGGGAAAGGCTCGACCGGTGAGCCGGAACGCCGAGGGCGACGCCGCCTCTAGGCGACGGCGGCGTCGAAGTCGGAGGTAACGCCGGAGAAGAAAGAGAGGAAGAGGAAGGAGAAATCCCGGCGGAGGAAGAAGACGGCGTCGAATGAGGCGGTTGCCAAGGCCGAGGGAGCGTGGCGAGAGGTCTGCTAGGCTGAGGAAGGGACTGAGAATGCTGAAGTGGCAATGGCGTCGGAGCCCTAGGGTTAGGGTTTTGGTTTGGGACGGGGTTGGGGTTTGAGGAGGGGGGCAATGGAGTCGGGATTGGCGGAGTCGCCGGCATAGACGACGGAGGCGGTGGCTGTGGTTGTGACTGTGGCGGCGGAGATTGTGATTGTGGCGGTGGTTGGAGCTGTGGTGCGGCGGGAGTAGCGGAGACGGCGGAGGAAGTTGCGGCGGCGTTGGAAACAGGATCGGCGGCGTGGTTTTGTTGATCCATAGGATAAAGCGGCAAAACAGCTTGTCGAGTTGTGTGGTTCGTGTGTCGTTTGAGGGTATTTGTAATGCAGTGTCTGAATTTTTTTTATTTAATTATTTTAAATCATGTAATATCCATTTTTAAAGAGAAAATAGTAATTCATTCGTTTTTCTTTCAGCTTTCGTGTCGTTTGATATATAGACTACTTGAAACAACGTGCTTGGTATGTAAAAATCCCATGTAAATGTTTCGCATGTTTTTTTATTCCAAAATATTTAAGGTTTAATTTTGATTTTTCTCTAGATTTTATTTGAGAGTGATTTTTTATTTTCATTCAAAAAAATTACAATTTTATAGTCAAGGTAACACATGTTAGTTTATAGAAAGGAAAAAAAAAAACACAATTTCAAGATTTTGCATATATTTTTTTATTTTGAGACGCCATGGCCATAATTTTTTTTAATGAAACTAAAAATTTAAGTTATCTTTGTATATTTTTAAGCTTGATTCTTTTTTTTTTTAGTTTGTTTTATTATTTAAGTTTTCTTGTTTTTCTAAGTGAACTTTTTTTTAAGGGAAAAAGGGAAACTTCATCAATACTAATAAAAGTACATGTAAAGTGGGATATTATCATTCATTACATGAGAATTAGACCCTAATCATTGATTGGATTCACCAATAAAGACAAATAAAATACAATGACAAATTTCAAGTCTCATGACTCAAAGGCAAAAATGCCTGCTTGACATATAAATTATAGCTCGACCACGGCTCGTTAAAATGGACCACTATAGTCGATAGACAAGAGCAATTAATCAAGACCAAACCCTCTATACCAGGGGAACAAACAACTCGACATAGAATCAGACCAAGCCAATGAACAATACATCTATTGTTATTAGTCAATATGTGACATCCAAACTAAAACTAAAAATGGATAGACTATCTCTGTTATTAAATCAATCATGCTAATAGGCACAAGCACTACACAATACTGTTTGACTGCGAAACCACCGCATTTATTTCAAGATTATTTTTATAAATGGCTTGACGTATATATTGATTTCACTTTGCTCCTGTTCTTTAAAATTGGTCAAAACATCACTTGAACTAATAAAAAAAAAGGTTTTGCCTCTTAGTCTAAGTCCCTCTATATCCGTGCTGGGATTGCCAATATGGCATATAATTAAATATTTAAAAATATATTGAAATTATTATTAAATATTTAAAAATAATAAAAACATACATTTTTTTTCCTCCCTTCCCTCCCCCCTCTCGATCTCACTTCCTCTCTTCCTTTTCTCTCTCCACTATAACCAGCCAAAGAATAGGAGCTTCATCACACCATGGCGGTAGGAGGAGTCAGATGAGTTTATCGTCGTCAACTTCCAAATCCAAACCACCGTCATTGACTCCATGTACCCCCACGGTGTGAGGAAGTTCCTATTCTTGGGTTGGTTACAATAGAGAGAAAGGAAGAGAGAGAGTGAGATTAAGAGGAAAGAGAGGGGGAAAAGTTAGAAAAATAAAATAAAATATTTTTTATTTTTTTAAGATTTAATTTTTTATATATTCAATGATAGTTTAATATATATTTTAATACTTAATTACATGCCACGTCCTTTAAAAAATATATATATATGGCACCTCAGCAATTCTGTTAAAAATACAAAGGAATTAAACCAAAAGAGTAAAAGGATATATATATATATATATATTTATATTTAATTATTATTTTTTAATTCAAGAGGCGTTTTTTTTAATCATTCTCCCTTAAGTAAGGTTTTAAGTTCGAGTCTTGTGTATGGAGAAACATGTGTTGGGAGAGCTTCCCCGTATGGGTCCGACCCGACTCAAATCTGGATTAGTCGGGTTTACTCCCGTTAGAGATGAAGGACCCTTTCTGTGGGTTCGTGCCTCTACGTGGTGGGTCTGGACACCGGATGATTTTTACCAAAAAAAAAAAAATTAGAAGAGAGAGTGAAACATGATACAAACTAGTTTGGGTTTTTTTTTAATTAAAATAACCCTTATTTTTACGAGAAAGAGGACACCACCTCAGTTCATATTCCAATGTCTCTCTTGCTGCACCTGAGATACCATCCCTGGTCTCTCCCTCATACCCACAACCTCTCAAAAAGACGAGGGATTTTTAAAAAGGCCTTAAGAAAAAACAATTTTGGCCAAATGGTTTTTTTTTGTTTTGCATCAAAAAATAAGTTTTTTGAACATTAAAATAATTCTATTTTTTTTTTATCTTGTTGAGATTCTTTACTTTGTTACAGTGATTTTTTTTATCTTTTTTAAAAAAACTGAAACAACTTATTTATTTAAAAAAATGTATTTTTTAGTAAAAAAAAAAGAGACCATTTTTCCAATTGAATTTTTTTTTTGGCCTTTTGTCAAATTCTGCCCAAAAACCGCTATTTCTTCCTCTTTCCTTTACCAACAAAAATAATTCTCTTTCCTCTTCTTCCCCAACACAAAAAAACCTTTCAGTCCACTCCTCCACTTCACTAACTCCTCCTCCCCTCCCCCCCGACTTCACTTCCAACGACCTCCTCGACGCCCTCCGCTGCCAAAACGACGAGTCTTCAGCTCTCCGCCTTTTCGAATGGGCCTCCCGCCATCCCAACTTCTCCCCCTCCCCTTCCCTCCACTACGAGGTCCTCCGCAAGCTCGCCGGCGTGGGCTCCTTCGAGTCCATGAGAGCCCTCTTAAACGACATCAGAAAGAAAAGCGACTGCAACGTCGGCGGCACAGGTACTTTCTTGATCTTCGTCGAGGGCTGTGCTAATTTCGACATGTACGATGAGATTTTAGGCCTTGTCAATTTGATGGAAACTGAACTTGGTTAAACGGGATACCCATTTCTATAATTTTTTGTTGAATGTTCTTGTTGAGGGAAACAAGCTGAGATTAGTCGAGGAAGCGCATTTGAACATGGTTGGTAGAGAGATTAAGTCTGATGTTTCGACTATTAATGTTTGGATTAGGGCACTTTGTAGGGCCCACCAGATCAGGCCTGCCTTTTTGATGATTGAGGACATGATGCCGAGTTACGGCCTCTCCCCGGATGAGAAAACGTTCACCACTATTATGCAAGGGCACATTGAGGAAAGTGATATTAGTGGTGCCTTGAGACTCAAGGAACAAATGGTGAGTATAGATGTTCTTGTACTACCGTCACTATCAATGTCTTGGTGAATGGTTTTTGCAACGTGGGTAAAGTTGAGGAAGCCTTGGGGTTTTTCCAAGAGATGGCGGAGAGTGAAGGGTTTGTTCCTGATAGGTTTACTTTCAACACTTAGGTGAATGGCTTGTGCAAGGTTGGGTATGTTAAGCAGGCTTTGGAGATGATGGATGTGATGCTTCAGGAAGGATTCAATCCTGATATCTACACGTGTAACGCATTGATTTCAGGGTTGTGTAAGTTGGGTGAGATTGATGAAGCTGTGGAGATTCTCAACCAGATGGTATCGAGGGATTGTTCCCCAAATACCATCACATATAACACACTTATTAGCATGTTTTGTAAGGAGAACCGGGTGAAAGAGGCGGTAGAACTCACCCGTGGTTTGACAAGCAAGGGGATTTTGCCCGATGCTTGCACTTTCAATTCTCTTATTCAAGGTCTCTGCCTGACGAGCAATCATAAAGTTGTGATGGAGGTCTTTGAAGAGGTGAAGAACAAAGGGTGCCAACCGGATGAATGCAAATACAATATGTTAATCGATAGCAATTTTTCTAAAGGAAAGATTACGGAAGCTTTGAGCCTGCTGAAAGAAATGGAATTGAGCGGTTGTGCGCGAAATGTGATCATATACAATACTTTGATCGACGGGTTGTGCAGAATAAAAGGATCGAGGAAGCGGAAGAGATTTTTGATCAGATGGAACTCCAAGGGATTTCAAGAAATTCAGTAACCTACAACACCCTCATGGATTGTCTATGCCAGAGCAGGAGGGTGGAAGAAGCTTCACAGCTCATGGATCACATGACAATGGAAAATTCACGTACAATTCACTGCTTACATATTGCTGCAGGGAGGGAGATATAAAGAAGACGGCAGATATTGCTCAAAACATGACCTCAAATGGATGTGAACCAGATATCGTCACTTATGGGACCCTTATTGGGGGATTGTGTAAGGCTGGTAGAGTTGAGGTTGCAAATAGGCTCCTTAGAGCTATTCAGATGAAAGGGATGGTCTTGACTCCACAGGCTTATAACCCCGTAATACAGGCACTGTTCAAGCGGAAGAGAACAAAGGAGGCCATGAGGCTTTTCAGAGAAATGATGGAGAAAGGCGATCCTCCAGATGTGATCTCCTATAAGATTGTGTTTCGCGGCCTTTGCAATGGTGGAGGACCCTGTTGATTTTGAGGTTGAGATGACAGAGAGGATTTGTACAGCAATTCTAGTCATTTGCCATGCTTGCTGAGGGGCTTTGTGTTTTGTCCATGGAGGACACTCTCGTTAATCTTGTTGATTTGGTGATGGTGAAAACAAAGCTCTCGGACAGCAAAGTTTCCATGATTAGGGGTTTTCTCAAAATCCACAAGTGTCATGATGCATTGGCCAATCTTGGTGGTATCCGGGATAGCCGAAAGCCTAGGAAATCATCATACCAGTACAGATTAAACTAACATATGTTTCTTGGAATCCAATTTGGACGCCAACTCAGTGCAAGGGGTTAAGAGGATGAATGTCGTTGCTCTCCGTTGTTAGGCTTGGGGAGGTGATGGGATCTTCTTCTAGTTCTAGTATCCCAAAATTTGGTAGAAGAAAATTCAAAACTCGGCGTTTTTGGTTTTGGCAATATTGTGCAACGGATAGAAGTCACAAAACCACCGCAGAGGTAACAATTTTCACATCTATGTTAGCTTATTCTGTATGTGCAAGAATTATAAATAGATTAACCTGTCTTTTAATTGTACATTTCTCATCAGTAGATTGTATATAATACAACTAATTTGTAGAGAAGGGCTAAGTTTGGTTAGACTGGTCTTCCCTCTTGTCTAAACCTCAAACTTTTCCAATTCATTTTCCGGAACAAACGGGACCTTACACTAGAGGGCCTTGGGGAAGAAAAAAAGAAAAAAAAAAAAAGGACTATGAAGCTGAAATAAACATATAAATTTAAGAATAGGACTGAAGATTCTCTCTCTGTCTTTCATGAAGCCGGAGACTCATTCTCGCTAGCAAGTACTTGGTACGGCATGTTGGAGTCTCCGGTCTCCAAGGACGGTACAGGATTAGGATCCTTTTCCCTGAATAGATAAAAGAACAAGTGTTGGTAGATTTGAATTACGTAACTAAACAATCAAACTCCATAATCCAGTACTTTAATAGAAATTACTCAATAAGGACCAATTTCAAGTTGTATAATACAAAGTCATCTTATGTATGCTAAATTGCATTGGTTGAACCTCGGTAATTAAAAAAAAAAAAGAAAAAAAATCCTTTTTATCCCTAAGGGTTAAAACCCTACCATTAACAAAATAATGGGCCCAGTCTTTAGACTAGGACTCACTGCTTTATAAGTGGCATAGTTTTAACCCCATATGGCTAAATGAGAGTGCCCTTAATCAAAACCCATAAGGACTTCTTCTAAGATTAGTGGACATAAATTACAAAATTAAGCATCTATCTTTTTAAGGTTATTTTAAGAGGAAAATAGCAACAACTTACATTACATGAGCATATATATTTTTAAGCATTATATACAACAATTATTAGATTAAAATGTGAACAATGAAAACGAAGGTATAGAACATACTTTACTGAGTAAATTACGAGCCCAATGACCACAACCGCGAAAGATAGGTAGTATAACCAGTCAACCTGCAAATTTTGAGGTTGAATTTCCGTCAGGTTTCTAACCAGCAATTGCAGTAACATTTATTCAGAAGGATAGTTTGATTGGAGTAATGTCATTGTGTTGTCAACCATTGTAAAATGGTACCTGTTGATGGTAGAAAAAGATGCGAAAAACTACTGCCCACATGTCAGCTGTGAGAATAGAGAGGTTGAACATTGTAGCCCCACTCAGCTGCAACCAAAAAAAAACTCCCAACAAAAATGGTAGAGGTGTTATTTCTCAGTAATTGATTCATGCGAAGTAAGGTTCATTCGGTCCATGGGAAAAAATTACACCGACACCTTCAGAGTTGCACCAGAACTATAGTAACACTCCCCGAACTTGAGTCGGAGAGTGTAATTATAATTAATTTGGTTAAAGGGGTATCACTGTAATATTGATGTAAGTCAAAAGGGTGTCTGGCATCAATTTTCGTAGAGGAATAGTAGTAGCAATGACAGTAAGAAACAAGGTTTTTTTTTTTTTTTTTATGTTTGGTATTGTCAGAGTTCCTAAGGCAATAGTCATTACGTTTTTGATTCACTGTTCGCATCAACTATACTAATTACATCCTAGTAGCAAATTCTCAGCTGAAAACTAACTAGATACTATTGAAAGCAAATTTACCAAATCAGAGTGAATGTAAATTAACCTTCAGAACATATGGAACCAGCGTGTAGAACATAAAGCCTGATATAGCATAGCCAGCAAATGCAAATACCTGAAGACAAGATCAAATCAGAAATTAAATATTTGTAAAATTAAGTTAAATAAAAACAAGGAAGAAAATATTTCAGAAAGGATTTCCCGTTATGTTGAAAGTTATGTACAGGTCCCCAACAAAAATTTGGTGTATGTTTTCTTTTTCCCCTGAATAATTCAAAGTAAACTTTCAAGAGATCATCAATTATATTATACAAAAAAGCTTATGGAGCCTTCAATAACTTACAATATTTGTGGTCCATCTGACTGATTCCAAGTTCTTCAGCTCTATAAAGGGTCTAAGAGAAAGTCAAGGAATGAAGACAATACTAGCAAACAAAACGTATTCAGACTTTAAAAATCAGGCTTCTTCGGTTCCGAGCTTAGGCGTACATCCCATTTTGATCCTTGAAATTCAAAATGGTCCACAACTAGTCACAAGGGTATTAAATTCTCATGTTAAAGTCCTGCTGAGAATCCCATAAAAGCAGATAAAGCATGAAATGTGATGGTCATGTAATAGTACATCAAATGCTCACATTAAAAGTGCAACATGACTATCACATGTCATTATTCATCCACTTTCTCATAGATTCTTCGCAGAAGGACTTTAATGGAACAAGCTTATAGACCTAGGGCTAGATATGGGAAGTTTTAAATGTCATGGACCAAAATGAGATTTGCTTTTAAGTTTGGGGGCCAAAACAAGATTAATCCCATAAATAATATGCGAAAGTTACTATGTTTGCGTATGTTTTAGTAAGGGAAGAGGATACATCTCACACAAGGTCACCAGAAATCCAAAGACGCCAATCATGGACACTACTTCAATCCGATCTTTCTTCTTGACACAGAACTCCTACAATTTAGCTATCACTCTATTTCAGACTAAAAATGTAAACAAGAGATGGTATATGTATTTATGTACATATATGTGTGTGTGTGTGTGTGTGTGTGTGTGGTGATTAACCAACCTCACCAACATTGCTCATTGCAAAGAAAATAGTCCCAAGAATTACAAGTGCGTCTCCAAGAAGAGGTTTTGAACCACCTAAACAAAAATATCATATGGAACAGAACATCAGCCAAACGACATTAAAGAAAATTCTAAGGTAGACATTAATGCCTAGAAAATGGATAGAGAAGAAAGCGACCTCCACCACCCACCCCTGCATCAGAGAGGAGCACTAGGCCAAGACCCACCACACATACGGCAGCACCAAATAGCTGCCATATAGAATATCTTGTGCCTAGGACAATCCATGTCAAAACTATCACCCATGCTACTGTCCAACAGTCCAATAATGTCACACTAGTAATTGATGAGAATTGGAATGCTTTGTTAACTGCACAAAAAAATTATATACATAAATATATATATAACACACACACACACACAAAAGAATTTAATAGTTCTTCCGTGTATCCTTATTTGTCTAACAATCAACCTTCGCAAGTATTAGAGAAAGTTGATATTTTATATCTATCAGTAGTTTAAATTTATTGGTATCAATTCACATCAGAAAATATATTGATTTGACAGTCTTTTCTAATTTACCTTATTATGTATTTGTAATGTGTGTGTACATATGGAGCTCCTTAATGGTGCTCTTTCTTTCTGGTCCGTTTATGTAGGCATCTTGCCCAACAACATTAAATTCTCTTATTCTCAGTTTCAAATTTTTCATAAGGATCAAGATCATATTCAAAAGAGGAATAAATTGTAAAAAAAGATATTTTTAAGGGAAGTCACTAACAAAATGGCCAAAAGCCAAAGCATGTGAAACAGAAAGCTATTACCATCAGACACCATCAAACTCACCAAAATAATTCCCTTGAACATCAACAAACCCCAGGAGGATATACCAATACCAAGAAACCTGAAGAACACCACACAAATTCATAATTTGTCGCAGTTTTTAGAACTTCCCAATTAAGCAATGTAACTGAAATCAATAAAAACAATTTACTTCTTCTTAATCCTAGCTTTTTAACATCAAACATAAGATTTAAGGAAAAAAAATATGACTGTCGCGCTTTCTGTCCAGCCAATGCATTCATATCACATCATTGAAAATCCAAAATTTGATTCTCGAACATTATAATAATTTAAATGTTGGACCAAAAATAAGCAAAAATGATTCAAGGGGAAAAGGGAAAATTCATATATACACGAAGTCCCTGGCGTCTATATAGCAAGATACTCCCATAAACCAAAACCAAACTCAAGTAGATGAAAAGGCTCTGAGTAAGAGGCGCATCCACACCTACATCCATCACAGAAAAAAAGAAACTAAATGCAACAATCTTAAAAAATAAAAAAAAAAATGAAAAAGGTTTTAGTGAAAAATTAC
This sequence comes from Artocarpus hirsutus, assembly GCA_946598075.1. NCBI lineage: Eukaryota > Viridiplantae > Streptophyta > Magnoliopsida > Rosales > Moraceae > Artocarpus > Artocarpus hirsutus. The sequence continues at coordinate 54,028 of CAMOHE010051956.1, forward strand.
CAAGACTGGCTATGAGAGAGGAAGTGAAGCTCATAAGAGCAAGAACCAAGGAAACGAGCTGACCCAGGAAGAGCAGGTATAAAGTTCTCAAGCTTTTATGGCTACTCCACCAGCTCTGTATTGCATGCCAAATCATAGCTTATAAGCTCCGAAGAAGAAGAAGAAGAAGAGGGATACTAATAAGTCAACTTTTTAACTTCTTGTTTGGGGGAGAGATACAAGACTCTTTATAACTACCTTTATATATATTATATTGGAGAAATTGATTTTTATATAGTTTCATGTGGATTTCCACAGATTTGCACGTCTCACCCAACTTTCTTTGGCACTTTGACTTGTCTGGCAGATCAAGACCACGTTTTTCCTGTTGTTGGGAGAAAATAAACTAATGTTATGCGACAGTTGGCACGCTATCCCGTTAGTTCTATGCAGCGTTACAATAGGAATCCAGGAGGAAAAACGTAGAGAAGGCAATTTTATTTTGTGGAGTATTTTAACCATGAGATTAAGATTTTAACGGTGTAATAGATGACTGTATACGTTAAAAATTTATAACGTGTTATATAGAATTGCTTTCAATTGAATACCAAATAATTAATTTGATGGTTAAAACAACCATGCTCAATCGATAAAGTACAATTACCTTTTATACTATAAAAAATTGTCTTTTTTTTTTCATAGGCTAAAGTTTTTAACTAAAATTATGTAACTATATTTTTTAAGCTTTTTATTTTGTAAATAGCCACGTTAGTCCCCAATCTTTTACAAAAGTGATATTTTAGTCTCTACTTTTTTATTTTTGATTTATTAGTCCTCAATCTTTCATTTTAGTTGTTGAGGGACCAATTTAACGGTTAACTGTTAATTTTAAGGACCAGTTTGTTATCTTTTTTATAACTTTGGGGACTTATTTGTCACCTTTTTGACAACATTGGGACCAGTTTGTCAACTTTTTTATGTTTGACCTTTAATTGGTCATTTAGTAACTGAAACCAAACATTGGAGACGATAAATCAAAAATAAAATGTCGAAGACTAAATGGTCACTTTTGTAAAAAGTTAGGAACTACTGCAGCAATTTACTCTTTTTCATTTTACAATCATTTTATTATTTGTACCCTTTTTTTCCTTTCTTTTTCCAAATAAATTAGATTCATAATAAAATTTAATTTACTTTTAAAACTCTAAAGTCACAAAAATTAAAAATGTACATGGTAATATAGTTAATTTTTTACTAGTTTGAGATTTTAAGTTTAGAATGTGAGTACAATTAAAAGTTAAAACTTAGGTATAACTCATATATTGTTAAAGGTTATAGTTCCCAGGCTAGAGCCGAGCGGATCCCTCGAACGTATTGTCGGGGAGGCTGCTCGAGGAGCCTCCACACGGATTTGCCTCCCGTTGGGGGAGCGCGTCCCCTGGGTTCAAACCTATGACCACTCATATAAGAGGGCCTTAGGTGTATCATAGGTACCAATCCAAGGTCCAGGCTCTGGCCAGGGAACCAAAACCCTCAACATAAAACGCGTGTTAGGGTGAGGTACTTGACTCGAAGTTAGATCCTAGGGTAGACCCCCCTTATGTATTGTTTTTGGTCCGAGAGAGCCCCTGCTCAGGGAGAGACCCAACTTGAATTTATTTTACCTCTAGTGAAGGAGCATGTCCCCTAGGTAGGGCCTTAGGTGTATCCTAGATACCAATCCAATATCCAGCTATTGTTGGATTGGTACTTGGAATACACCTAAGGCCCTCTTATACGTGTGGTCATAGGTTCGAACCCAAGGGACATGCTCCCTCGTGGGAGGCAAATCCGCGTAAAGGCTCCCCTAGCAGCCTCTATGGCAATACATTCGAGGGACCCGCCAGGCTCAAGCCGGGGACCCACTAGGCTCTAGCTGGAGAACCAAAAACCCTCAACATAAAACGCGTATTCTGGGGAGGTACTTGACCCCGAGTTAGGTCCTAGGGTGGACCCCCTACGCATTGCTTTTAGTCCGAGAGGGCCCCTACTCGGGAAAAGACCCAACTCGAATTTATTTTGCCTCTAGTGAAAGAGCGTGTTCCTTGGGTTCGAACCCAAGCCCTAGGATACACCTAAGGCCCTCTTATATGAGTGGTCACGGGTTTGAACCCAGGGGACATGCTCCCTCCACGGGAGGCAAATCTACATGGAGACTTCTTGAGCAGCCTCCCCGGCAATACGTTCGAAGGACCCGCGAGGCTCGGGCCGAAAAATTTAACCCTCAACATAGAAACAAGTGTTCGGGTAAGGTACTCGACCCCGAGTTAGGTCCTAGGGTGGACCCACCCTACGTATTGTTTTTAGTCCAAGAGGGCACCTACTTGAGGAGAGACCTAGCTCCAATTTATTTTGCCTCCAGTGAAGGAGCGCGTCCTCTAGGTTCAAACCTTTAACCTCTTAAATAAGAGGTTTTTAGTTGCTTTCCAGATACCAATCCAACTGATTTAGCTAAATTGGTAAAAACCTCTTATTCAAGAGGTTGAAAGTTCAAACCCAGGAAACGCGGTTCCCTCGCGGGAGACAAATCCGCGTGGAGGCTCCCCGAGCAGCTTTTCCAGCAATACATTCGAGGGACCCGTCAGGTTCCGGTCGGGGAACCATAACACTCAACATATATAAATGTTATAATTAGAACATTTAAAAGGGGAGTAAAGTAATTACAACTTAGTAAAGAATGTATCTAGGGGAGAAAAATACAAGTAGCCTTTGGATTTGGGGTAACTGGCCCTAGTCCAAGGCAACTTTGTCGTTGGATATGATTATGATCAAATCTAACAGTTAAAAACACACCCAATTTGTTATCATAAAAAGCACCTTATAAGCAACAAATAAAAGAATTAATCTTTTTTTTTTTTGGGTTTTCTAGTCAGAGTACTATTGAATCTAACCATATAATATTTTCTTCACCTTTTTTTCACTTTTGTTGTTCTTTTTCTTTTTTGTGTCCGATAAAGCAAATTATTTTAGTCAAAGACAAGAATGAGCCAGTTTTTCCCTCTTTCTTGGTAATTAAGCATTCAAGCACATAGGCCCATGGCAGCTCTGCCCTTTGGTATAATCACATCTAACTGTAAGAACATGATCTACTTCGTATCATTATCATAAAAAAGCTCTTTTGTAGTCAAAAGTAAAGAATCTATGATATCTATCTTTTTTTTTTTTTGGTTTTCTACTCAAAGGAGTATTATTCAATTTAACCCTAATTTTTTATGTTGGAGAAGACAATTTTGTTTCTAATATTAGTAGAATATAGTGTTTTAGTCATTGGAGTAAGATTTCAATGGTCTAATCTGTTACTGTCCATGATAAAAAAAAATTATAGCATGCTATATAAAATTGCTTCCAGTCGAAGATTAAACCGTTAAAAAAATTAATCTGATGGCTAAAACATTCATACTCTGCTCTCCACTATAAAAATTGCTTCTTTTCTCCTTTTTTTTCTTTTTCTTTTTTGTGTCTGATAAGGTAAATTACTTTAGTCAAGCACCAAAATACGTCAATTCGTTTTCTCTTTTGGTATAGCAACAATTTTGTTTCATCAATGCAGTATGATGTTTTAGTCATTGGATTAGGATTTTAATAGTTTGATTTGCGATTGTCTATTAAAAATTTACATCATGTAATATAAAACTACTTTCACTCGTATATCAAACTGTTAAAAAATTTAACTAATAATTAAAAACTCATGCTTCATCTGTAAAGTAAAATTGTTTTCTGCAATATAAAAACTACGTAACGGTAAATAAAATTATAAGCATTCAAGCATCAGAATGGGACAGTTAAATGAAGTGTAATGGTGCAACTTTATTGAACCTTTAGACTAGGGGTGTTCTTCGGTTCGGTTACATCGGTTTTGGTTGGTTCGGTTATCGAACCACACCTTTCGATTTTTAGAATTTAAAAACCAAAACCGCACCGCATAGCAAGAGTATTCGGTCGGTTAACCGACTGTTCATGGTCGGTTTTTGTCGGTTCGGTTCAATTTTTTAGAATGATATATATATATATATATATTATATTTATTTGAGTTTTGTAAATTGTTTTCAATTTTCATGAGACCAACAAACTTTACTTTAAAATATAAAAGAGAAACACCTAATAACCTTTTGAGAAAAGCATAAACAAATTAAAGATAATGAGTCATATAGACTAAATTTTCAAACCAAACCAACATAATGATTCTCCTAACCAAACCGAACCGAAATCTTCAAATCGAAACCGAACCGAACTTGTTTGGTTTCCACGAAACCGATTTTTTGGGCTTTTGTCGGGCGGTTATTCGGGCTGTTTTGATCGGTTTCGGTTCTTCGGTTTTTTTGTACAGTCCTACTTTAGACCTTCTTAGCCTATACTTGAACCCACATATGGGTAATGACTTAAATTTATACAAATTAACAATTTTTTCTTAAGAAGAAAGTAAATTCCTGCATTAAACAGACTCAATCATGTCAGTTGTTGCAAAGTAATTAACAATATAACTAGAAGAAAAGGCATCAACATCAAGAGGGTGTTTGATGACTCAATTCAAAAGAAAAAATTTTCAATTTTAATTAGTTTTGTTGTAGTGTTTTCTCTCACAAAATTTCAATTATTATAACATTTTTAATTCAATTCAACAGTTTGAACCGGTGCTCTAAATAGCGTCTAAGTTTGAGACGCTAATCAAGAGGCGCTTTTCAATTCTCATTTGCCGTATTCCTTAGATGATCAGTTGTTTTCTTCTTCTTCTTCTTCCTCTTCTTCTTCTTCTTCTTTTTCTTCCCGTGCTGAAAAAATTGAAAGCCCATCTGCCGCAAGCTACGCCATTCTAAGGATATCATTTGGTTCTTTAGTTTTTTCTCCATGTGTGAGATCATCTCGGTCCTTCTAAAAAACCTTGCTATGATGCAATAGAATTAAGAGCATGTTTATGAAAGTCTTTTCAACTCATCAGTTTCAACTGTTATAGTATAAAACTTTTACATATTTCAGTGTTTTAGTTATAACTCATAGCAATAACTTTGTTGCCAAACACTCTCTACTTCTTTTTAATTATCACACATCATTGATAACAGCAACTGATCTGAGTTTTTTCCTCTAAACTTCAGCAGATGGTTCCGAATAATACGTCTGCACCATAATATGGTTGCAGCCTTATAGGATAGTATAGCATGGAAACTCGATCTCTGCCATCAAGACACTTTCCATACAAGTACCTTCTCGTTTAGCTAAGCTGTACCAAGAAAGTAAAATATTATGAAAGGCTTTCCAAACAAACAATTTCATCTTATGGGAGATGTTAAGTGCCCTAAAAGTACTTTTCACCCTCCTTGGTTGGTGCAAATACTTATAGAATGATGATGATAATGACGATGTAGTAATAACGTGTATCTCCAATGTGATGTCAAATTAGTATGTTATTGTCAAGTTTTAGTATTTGAGAAGTAGGCTTTTTTGAAAGAGTAAAAATAAGCGATAAAATTTTGTAAGTATGTGATGCAAGTTAAAATCAAAACTTTTAGTTACTACAGTGTAAAGTTCTCACATGTTATAGTATAAAGAAGTATATTACAGTTTAAAATTCTCATATGTTTCAACTAAATATGTTCAAACTATTCGTTCTAACTTCTAACCAATATTATCAAAAACCCTATTAGTAAATGTCTAGATTTGGTAAAGTCAGGAATCCACCAACTTTATTCTATATCACCAAATTTGGTAAAGCCGTGATTTATTAACTGTTACCACATGCAATGACGAAGCTAGAGTTTTTTATCCGTGGGGGGCTAATAGCTTAAACAAAATTCTAATCTGATCAAATATCTATTAACACATTACAATTGTCTTCCTATTGAAATTTTAGAGAAAGTGATATCTTTAATGGGGGCTAAAATATCATTTTAAATTTTTAATGGGGGCTATTGTATACTAATATAATATAACAATCATCATCAGGGGATTTGGATAAATGGCTTTAAGAAAAAGTGTTTTTTGATAAGTAGACCAAGAAATTTTTAAATTGAATAAATGACCTCCATGTCATGTCATCTAAGAAAAATAGAAGGAAAAAAACTCAACAAGATGAAAAAAAAAAACTGAAACAAGGAAAAAAACCTCAACAGGATGAAAAAAAAAATGGAGCAATTTTCCTACCCAAAAAGCTTGATTTTTGGTGTAAAAAAAAAAAAGACCATTTCCTCAATTAAATTTTTTGGGAGGCTCTTTTAGCCAGTTTTTCCATCATCATTTTTGTATGCAAGATTTTTAAAAATAAAAAATTGGAGTGAGGGCTTAAGCCCCACACTCGTCCTCCTGGCTTCGTAGGAGACCACATGCCTAATTTAATAAACTTAGGATTAAATAATTATTGGACGTAGCTAATAATCAAATTTAATAAACTTAAGATTTTATTTTATTTTACTCTTTGTATTCCCAAAATGAAAAAAAAAATTCTTTTTTTAATCTAAAAGCTACTTTTTGTTATAAATTTTGACAAAATTAGAGGTTGAAAGTCCATTTCTTTAGAGAAAATTAGGAAATCCAAACCCCTTAATTCATTTCTCTAGTTTTGTATCGTTTTAATTGAATTATGCCTTTCTTAAGTCAGTATATAAAGCAAAAATAAGAACATAAATTTTTATATCACTCACTACAAGTACATTCATCAAGGTTTTCTTGTTTTAAAAAAGGGAAAAGACAAACAACTTTTTTTTTTTAATTTTTTCAAAGAAAATAGCATGTTTAAAACTATTAGAATTAAGTAGCATATTTCCATGTATATAATTTATCTACCCTTACTAAATAATTTAATTACTAGATAAATAAACATTTACTAAAGATGTGGTGTCCGACGTGGGCCCCACCTCAAGCCTCCATAGGACCCGTCATGTAGGGCCCTCGGACTTATGGCTCTTATTGGTAGACCATTTCCATGCCGTCCCACAAATCCTTATTGTCCCCTTTGAAGCCCTCTAGCCCCTCAGGGGTACCCTGAGGGGTTTTCTTTCGCATCCCTCGGGTTCGAACCTCAAACCTCCCTTAAGAGATTCTTATTTCCTTCTTGAGCGCTTTATTGTGGCATCGGACGCGGGCCCCACCTCAAGCCTGCATAGGACCCACCTTGCGAGGCTCTCGGACTTATAGCTCTTATTGGTAGACCGTTCTCGTGCCGTCCCACTCATCCGTATTGTCCCTTCTAGTGCCCTCTAGCCCCTCAAGGTTTTTCTTTCGCGTCCCTCGGGTTCGAACTTTAAACCTCCTTTAAGAAGTTTTTATTTCCTTCTCGAGTACCAATTAAGCTATTCAAACCTCAAACCTCCCTTAAAAGGTTCTTATTTCTTTCTCGAGTACCAATTGAGCTACTAGCTCAATTGATACTCGAGAAGGAAATAATAACCTCTTAAGGGAGGTTTGAGGTTTGAACTCGAGGAACGCAAAAGAAAAACCCTGAGGGGCCAGAGGGCCTCTGAGGGGACAATACGGATGAGTGGGACAGCACAGGAACGGTCTACCATAAGAGTCATAAGTCCGAGGGCCCCGCAAGGTGAGTCCTATGGAGGCTTGAGGTGGGGCCCGCGTTAGATGCCACAAAAGATAAGTAAATTATTTTCCAGTAAATATTATTTATTTTAAAATATTTTTAAAAATAGGGTTATTTATTTTTTTATACCATGTATTTTAGGTTTATTCAAATAATATATATTCTATTTTTTATCTCATCAAGTTTATTCATTCAGATAGATTTAATATACAAATTTATACCTTTGCTTAATCAATCTTCAATTTTGACCTCAAAAATTGCCAAAAATACCCTTCAATTAAAAAGAAGATAACTTAAAAAAACTTTATACTAAGGTTTTGCCTCAAAAAATGTATAGAATATCTTCAAAAAATTGATACTTTATGTGTTTTTATTTTTTTTATTTTTTTGAAAGTTTTAATTTTTTTATCTTTTACTTAAGAATAATTTTATCATTTTAAATTTCAAAATCATCTATTGACTGAAAAGTAAGATATAAATTTATATATTAAATCTAATCTAAAAGTATACATTCGATGAGATTGAAAACCGAGTATATAATTTTTGAATTAACATAAAATAGATGGTATAGAAAAATAAATATCCTAAAATATGTATGTTATTCACTTTTTAAAAAAATGATGTTTATTGTATTTTTAAAGACTCATTTAGAAGTCCCAAAGCCCATTAGCTTTACTGAGATGCCCAACATTGTTTTCTAAACCATTTATAGCCTGTTTGGTTCTTTCATTCAAATCGGTTTTCAAATGTACCGCTTTCTTGGAATAATTTGAGTCTAATTTAGACCTAAAAAAGCCAATGGTGGATAGTTAGACTTCATAAAAAAAAGAATAATACCGAGCCTAATTTTACCATCCTCCAAGAGACCAAATATGCAAAATAAAAATAGCACCAAATTTCTGTCTTTCTTTTTCTTTTCTTTTTTTGGTTGTTGTTTTTCTCTTGCCCCTTCTCTCTTTCTCCACAAAACGTAAAAGCCCATGTCACCTATTGTCTTGTAGATCGTTGTCAACACAGAGGCATTTGGTGGCTAGAAATTTCAAAGGGACATTGCATATGTCTAACAACTATTAAAGAGTATATTGATTTAATGTAACAGTTTAGACATGATTAGATTGACTAAATTAGGTAGTATGCCACTTTTTTTACTACAATTATTGGCACTTTTTAGTATTTTTTGGGAAATATTTTTGCACGTTTTTTAAGGCAAAAATTTCAAACATACTTTCAGCACAATTCCTATTCTCATTTTCCAAACAAAATCATTTTTACCTATTTTAAAAATACTACCAAATGGACCCTTTGTGTTCTACTATTTTTCTTCTTCCTTTGATCTATACTATTTCTCCTAGCTAAAAAGGCCAAAATACCTTTAGATAACATATATTTATACCCTGACCTAAAATACTTGGGATCAATGATGTCTTAATATTCGTTAAGAGATGTATGTTTCAAATTTTCTCATAGAAGTAGGAAAAGCGAAAAACAATAGAAGCGGTATTTCTCAAATTGACTCAACGGAGGTATCCATTTGGGGTTGGCCGGCCCTTTAGCGAGTTCTATAACAATCCTACCTATGTGGCCATTACTTAACTATATAATCTTAATCTTAAACATACTTTATCATAAAGTACTTAGATTGCGGATTTTATAATAAATATTTCTTAAGACTTGATTTCATAAATCTAACAACATAATAATATTTTCACAAAACTTTCCTTTAAACGCCAAGATGATTATTTAAAAACTTTCTTTCTAAATATTTCCTAATTTAAATGATAATATGTCTTGTGCAAACCTAAATTAAATATTGTTATAAATTTCTATTTTAAATGCTTTTTAAATCCTTCTTAAAATTTTCATTGTACTTTTCTTATAATTTATTATCTTAAAACTAACATATTGTTTCTTAAAACTTATTCTTTTTCAACTTAACATAATAATAATTTCATATTATTCATTCTCGTAAGTCGAACATATTAGTTCTTTAAAGCATATACTTTTAAACTTTCATAATAATAAATTCATAAAATATATTCATTAAAATCCTTTCTTAATTTAACATAAAACTCCTATAAACATTTTTAATTCTAAATAATCTTAAAATATTCTTACTTGAAAATTTTCATGTGTTTGTTGCATTTTCTGTTGCATCATTTTAAATCTTATAATTCCCTAGACTAAGGTTGTATAATCACAACCTTGGTCTTTCAGACATAATTACATAATTGCATTTACTTATTTATACATATATAATTTTTGCAAAATAAAAATGTACATAATTTCGTAAACTAAAAATACGAAAGTATTACATTCGCGTGGGTGGTATCTATTCCCAACTTTACCATTCGTCCGCCGCTCACAACTACCTATCAAGCGTCATTGACGAATTTATTACCTACAGCATGAATACACTTAAATTTGCTTTTGTTCTGCAAGTAGGAAATTAGACTCGCAAAACATAATTAAAATCGTTTAACAAAAACATACATGAATATTTTATGATTGCTTATCAACTTGTTTTATACTTAATTATTTAAGCTTTAACTTATCTTATTGAATAGGCCTGGGTGACAATATTGGTTGTGTGCGATCTTTGGGAAGTCGGGGTTCGCGAGGTCCCTAACGACGCTGAGATCATAAACAGTATTAAACTATATTGAAGCTTTTTCGTAAGTCGAGAGGTTGATATGATACCCTTAACTTATATTATTAATTTCACTTATCTTATTGTGTGTATGTAATATGACATGTTACTACATTGAATTACCATTTCATAAATCTCATAAATCATAAACATGCTTAACTTTAAGTGACCAAACAATATACTTTATTATTGCTTACATCACATATTGATCATGACATAATCACAACATACCATAACATGACACGACATAAACATAATAAATCATGATCATATCATAATATGACAACACATAATAACATAAAACGGCATGACAAATCATTAATCATGCAATTCATAATTTTTTTATGAAAACATGTAAAACAATTCATTAAAAGTTGTTCACACTGTAGGCGAGATTCTTACTTACCTTGATTCCAAGCTAAACGCTTCCAATCAGATCTCGTTGTATCTACAGTCCATAAAGTATCCTTGAGAATGGTCATAGAGGACTATCGATGACTAAAAATACTTTATGGGGATTTATAATTGCAGGAAACGTCATTCTAAAGACTATTATTATAGTCTGTGTCACCTCGATCTGCATGCAATCCATATCAGGCTATTTCTAAAGGAGCAAAATTAGCTCAAACAGAGGGAACCATTATGTCCAGAATGTCAAAACAAGTCAAGAAGTCGTCTTGGATCGTCGATCGGTGGTTGGGGCATGAAACTCGACATTCACCAAAATCTAGCCACCCGTGACAATGCGTGTGGCACGTGTGATGGCTTTAGTCATTGGACAAAGTCAGTACTTTGGCTCTTTGGAGATCTCAGCCTTCTGAACTCAGTCATGGCCTTAATTTTATCTAATTCAACCTAGAAACTGTACATATCAGAGGTGAAAATTTTGAGAAAAACCGATGGTACAGACAACGGTATTCCAACCATAGAATCCTAAAATTACCTTGGGCATTTTACTCATCATGGCACTTTGAATATTTTGCCCCAGGTGTGGCATCTCAATGATGCATAGATTGACGACTCCAAGCATTCCATAGTGGCACATGACGACAATCTTAGATCTTTATGTTCTGACAGTGGTTCCGAGCAATTGAAGCATGGGATTCAATTGTCGTACTCTTTTGGTTGTTTTGTCTTAAGCAATTTAAGTTGAAGCTATCAGAATCAACAAAAAATGGAGGAACTCATGGTGGTCGATGACGGTGCACTTCAATCTTTAGCCAACAGCAGTGCTTGGCTAAAATTGGTCGATGGGTCTGACTCAACGTTGCCCTCTAAGTCGTTTGGACCAAGCGGTGTCAATCAGCCCCCTGGCATGGTGACATTTGGAGGAGGTACAACGACGTACGATGGTGGGGCTTCGTGGCCAATTTCAGCGATGGTTGAGATGGAACAGAGGATGGAACTTGTTCCTCTCATCGTTATGGTCATGTAGGAAGAAGAATCTTGTCGATCAGATGCCAATGATGAAGAAATCTCGTCGACAAATTAATGGGTCTTTTAAATTTTAATCGACAAGTGCGGACTGCTCTGGCGGAGTTATAGCTGGCACAACAACTCATTAGAACCAGCTTGTCATGATCTTCTTCTTGTTGCTGTGGGAGGTGTCGAAAACAGGCACCAGATTCTACACCAGAGTTGGAGGGAAGAGAGAGAGTAGAAAGAGAAAATGGGATGATTTTCTCTTTTTTGATTGGTCTGGTTTTTTTTCCCTAGTATTTATGGACACTAACATGGGTTCATAGATTCTAATCTATGTTCGTGTCAAGTTAATTAGCTTTTTGATCTGTATACTCTAAAGTTTCTGAAAATATTGTTGTAGTTTTCAAAATTGTAATATTCTTTGTTTTGCTAAAAATAACTAGATATATTCCAAATGTCTCATTAAATTATTCATACTGTCATAAAATTATTTTCAAAAATTTATCCATACTTTATGGATTTCATGATTTTATTTAGAAACGATAAACTTTGGCACGTTTGTCTTCAAAATTAGTGATTAACTATATTCATCACATTTCCTTATTTTTTATATAATATTTTGTATTTAGAGCTTTAATCAAAATAAATTTTCATAAATTTTAAAAACTTTAAAACGCAACTAATAAATAAAAACATATATTATTATTTTATTTTGTTTTATTATAATGTTCTAAAATAAATCTGTCATTTTTATCTTGTTAGAGGCCATTTTTTATTATCAAATCATATCATAGATTTCTATTTATTTTATAAAAATCGTAGTAATAATTTATTAAACATTTTTGTAATTTAAATTGACTATCTGAAAGTCAATTTAAATCAAATTTTGAACTTAGTATAGTTTTGTGCTTTATGAGTAAAACCTAAACTATTTATCTAGAAAACTGTTTGTGGGTTCATATCCAATATGTGGATTTTTTTTAACTTTTTTTTAATCACATTATGGATTTTAAAGTAATCCATTTGTGATATTGTATTGCCATAAATGACATTATTTTATTATTATTATTATTATTATTATTATTATTATTATTATTATTATTATTATTATTATTATTACTGCTGCTGTTGTTGTTGTTGCTTTTATTACTATTATTGTGATTATTGTTGTTCTTCTTCTTATTATTATAAACTTTACATACTTACTAACATGTATAATAACTAACTGTACACATATATAATATTGGAATTCTTGAACTTCCAAAAATCAGTATGGCATTATTGAAATTCTTATCATGCTTTATGATCTTATTAAAATCGAGATCAATCTTATATTCATGACTTTTATGCTCATCATTTTTCAATTATGATGTTGAGTTGATGATCTTATATTCTATTACTAAACTATCATCATTTAGGAATTATGTATAATTGTCATGAATCAAAAATTTGTTTTTACAATCAATATTAGTTTAAATATTCATTAAGATTCTTATAAAAGTCATTACTTTGACTCATACGTAAAGTTATTGAATCATAAAAGCTTAATTTAGCGCACCAAACAATTATTATTTTTAATTGTACACGTATACTATCACAATATTTATTTTATTATATGTTTCATACATAAAGTACATAAAATTATGCATTTATAATACTATTTATTTCTAAGGTCTTATAACTTTTAAGACTTTTAAATTGCATGTTTATTGGGAAAATTCCTAATTATAAATTGTGATTAAGTCGTGATTTGAACTTGTGAATTTTCTAGACATTGCAAAAAATTTCTAATCTTGAATTGAATTCTTATAGAAATTTGTATTTATAAATTCTAAATTTGTACTTTCTCATATACTTAACAAAGTAGTTATGAAAAAATACTTAATTAATCATACTTATTAATTTTTAGATTTTTCCAAATATTACATGTTCACTAGCCCTGCTTGCATAGGTTTTTTCTTCTATTTTTTTTAAATATTCCATATAAAAATCTAGGCCAGCCCAAATTTACACCGTTAGATACATCATTTTTATAAAATTTTAGAGGTTATTCGTTAATTTTAATGTGATGTAATACTCATAATTCAAGGACCATGAGTAAAAAAAAAAAAAAGAGAGTGAATCAAAGTGATGTAATACTCAAAGTTCAAGACTAATTAAGTTTGAATTAAAAAGTATTATAACATGTGAAAAAACACTGTTAAAAGTTGAGTATGAACTACAAACTACGGTTTGAACCGTGGCTCTCAAACTGTATATACATATGTACTATTAGCCCTATTTATTAGACCGGAAAGATTTATCAACGCGGCAGCGAATCGCGTTCACATCGAGTTAGGTGCCCTCAAGGTCTCCATTGTTCTTGCCAAGTAATGCTTATGCAAGCAGAGTTTGGTCTTCGTTAAATTATGAAGTGCTAGAGAAAATACCAGCTTGGGCATGGAAATTGATAGATGCAGACGTCTCATGTGTATTTGTCGTATTGTGTAAATATTTAATCATGAACCGACCATTTCTATCTCTCTCTTTTAGTCGTAATTTCCACCCCTTTCTTTTTCTTTTTTAAGTTTGTTTTTCCCCTCAAAGGTACATATCAAAACTTATCCAACAAAGAAAAATGGTAATGAAACTAAGATGACTGGTAATTGCTATCCCTTTCTTTCTTTTTCTTTTTTTTTTTAAAAGTCAAATGTACATATGGAAATTTATCCAAAAAAGAAAAATGGTAATGAAATGAAGATACATATATAACTAATTCCTATCCCTTTCTTTCTTTTTTCAGGGTTTTTTTTTTTTTCTATTATACATATGAAAAATTTATCCCAAAAAGAAAAATAATAACGAAATGAAAGCAAAAATGTTCAAGATATTAGTGGTCTAGTTAAAGCACCCTTCTTTTGAAATACAATTGGACATTCATATAGGAGTCAGATTCAATGTATTTTCCCTCACCCGATATATATATATATATATATACATGTATATAAATTAGAAAAAGAAAAGAAAGAAAAGAAATAAAGAAATAAAGCAATATTATACATATATAGGGAAATAATAGCATGACATATTTTAAATATAACATTAAAAAACTGTTAACTTTTTTTTTTCTTAAACGGCAACTAATGCGGGTTTAATCTATGGGACTATTATGGAGCGGAATTCTAAATAAATATATGTGAAACAATTTTTTTTTTTTTTTTGGGTGGATATATGTGAAACAATTTATTTAGTTCACCAAAAAGAGTCCTCAAAACCTGCCGGCTTAATACCATTTTGATTGTGGAAGGAACCGCCCAAAAATAGTTTCCACCAAATACTTTTGATAATTAAATTATTAATGATTCGAGATTGGAAATATGCTAACCACAAAATTACAAAATAAGAAAAATTCAAATACGTAGTGGAACAGCTGTTTCAAATACGTAGTGGAACAACTGTCAGTTTTTCCAACATAAATATCTAATACTATGCTTTTTAAAGTGGTCATATTTTGCATGTGGTTCGCAATCGCGGTTTCTTTGTTTTTTCTTCCAACTTTTTTTTTTCAGTTTTAACCCAAAAAAAAAACTACTGTTTAGCCTATTATCAATTCCATTCTTCTCTTTTTTTTTCAATCATTTTTAGCTCTTTTATTTTTGTTTTTGTTCGAACTAACTAAAATAGTAGTTTAACAAATTTATCAAATATAAGTTTCAAATATAGTTTTAGCTTATTTTTTTATTCTAATTGGGCTTTGGGGCAAATTTGACAATGTCTTTAGATTGAAAAAGATACCTATCCTGGGTATCTATTTTTCATTAGATATACAAAAAAAAAAAAAAATTTTGACAAAATATTTTTATGACATGTATCACTGAGGGGTTTTCACCTGATAAGTGCCTATTTTGATTTTCTAAAAGAAAAAATCCTTTACGGTTTCGATCTTTAATAATAAGGTTTTAAATCTAATCAAGAGAGTTTTTGAAAACCAAGTTTTAATACTAAAATTTTAACTATTATAATATAAAACTCACATGTTATAATGTAAAGTAAAAAATACTAAAATATAAAGCTCTTATATATTACAACGTTTTTGTTCTAACTTCAAGTATCAATTACATTTCTAAACATACTACAAACATATTATTTTTTTAAAATGCTTAAAAAAATAGCTTAAATCAATAATTTAAATCTAAAAATTATAACATATAAACACTTTACATTATAACTTTTTATTATAATACATAAGTTTTTTATATTATCTAAAATTTAAACTATTGACTTAAATTATATTTTAAACATGTTGTTCGTATATTTAAAAATTTAAAGACAAATACTTATTGATATGCTATTTTCTCAGCACCTACGTAAAAAAAAAAAAAAAAATCCAAAAAGATAAAAAACCGCGTAAAAGGTGTAATGCCCAATTAATTTAATCCGAACGTACATCACAGCTAAGCAGATAAGCAAAGGCGTCTGACGACACGAACCTCGTAAAACAGGACCACTTCCCATCTCGTCAATGTCACCATCCAAGATTCGCCACGCGTTACTGTTAACCAAAATGCACCAGCACTCGCACACGTATCATATTTTTCTATCTTTTTTTTTTTAAATTTTTTCCAATGTCCATATTTTCCCTTTTTCTTAATTTCTTTTCCAATGTCCTAATTTTCTAAAATACTTCCTGCATTTTGTGTTTTTTCTTTTTTGTGATATTTGAGGTAGGGTATAAAACAGTATCCTATTTGATAAATTGAAGCGTAAGGCCTTACATCACTGCCAAGGTCTATTCATTTAAAATATTTATTTGTTTTTAAGTGATTTTCAACAAATTTAACGTTAAAAAACACATGAACAAAGACAAATTGCATTGAAGAAGGGCATATACTTTTACTCAATTTTTAAAATTTAAATTTGTACCCTAATTTTTACTAAATTTTAAATTTACTCTTATTTTGTAAGAAATTTAATCGTCCCTTATCTAATAACTGAAAGATATAATGGTGCCCTCATTTACAATAAAATTTGTAACTACACCTATATAAAAAAAAAAAAAATGGTAACTACACCCCCTTTCAATGATATATATATATATATATATATGTATGTATAAATAACAGTTGACCATTCAATAAAATCCTTTTTTTTTTTTTTTTTTTAGTGCCCCCTTCACAACCACTGCAAAAACATGTTATGCGTATTATAGTATATTTACGATAATACATTTACGATGTTCATTTTATTTATCTCAACTTAGGTCAAGAATTTAGACTCTACATAGTAGAGTCAAGTATAGACTTTGAATTTTTTTTTCATACTTCTAAAGATTAATAAGAGTCTCGTTTTTTAAATTTCTTTTTAAATTTTTTATCAATTTTGAAAATATTCATCAATTGACATACTTACTTCTACTAAACTAGATTCAAATATATAACATATTGCCATTCAAAAAAAAAAACATATTGGATATATGTATTAACCTAAAAAAATAAAATGGATATAAACATATATATATATATATATATATATCAATTACGTGAAATTTTCTATATCTCGTACCTTTATATTATAATTTAAATTTTAAAAAGTTTTTACTAACTTAATAAATAACATGTTTAGTATGCTAATTTGAACTCATCAGTTATAACTGTGCACCTATAAAGCCCTTTGTAATTATAGTGTAAAATAAAGAAAAAATAATTACAGTGTACAGCTTTCATATGCTACAGTTTTGTTTTGACAAACATGCTAAAAAGAATATGTTTATGAACACTCTTATTTAACCTCATGTATTGTGACTTAAATTTTTACGACAAAAAGTTTTAAAAATTATAATTTTGTCCTTGTTTTGTAAGAAAAATATAACTATGCCTTCACTAAATAATTAACATATATTGTTATGCTTCAATTTTATAAGAAAAATTATGACTCGGTTCTCACTTCATTCTTAAAATATGTAACTATGTTTTTATTGAATAAAATGTTATATCTAATTTTGTGTACCCCACCAAAAATTTTTTCTGGCTCTATCATTACTCATGTGGTTTAAAATTAAAACTTTACTATTTATAAAACAATAGATTTTGATATTATAAACGAAACTAAGTCTTTTTATTTTATGAATAATGAGCTTTTTAACTCTGAAGATGGAAAAGATTTTTATGAAAGCAAAGAGGATTGTAAGAAAACTGCTGTATTTTCAAAACACTATAAAATCATAATACAATAAAAATCACTATAAGGATATTTGAAGTTGGGAGGATGGACATGGATGGGTTAGCTAACTAGCAATAGGCTGGACCCTTTCTCAATTAGAGCTGTCCAGCCTGTCGGCTCAGATATTTACGATTTTCCTTTTCCTTTTTTTTTTTAATTATTATTCAAACTGAAATATAATTTGTTTGTAATTATTGCTTCAAAATCACTCAAAAAAAAAAAAAAAAAAAACTACTGCTTCAAAACAAAAATAATAAAAATAAAATAAAAAAATCTTTTTATTCCCATTTTTGTCCCTTTTCGCCGTTCTTTCGTCCTCTTTCCCTCCTCTTTCTCTCTCTCTCGTCCTTTATTATTCCCTTTCATTCCCCAAATTCTTCTTCCTTCTGTCTTAAGATTCCTCTCTTCATTTTCTTCTTCTTTTTATCTTCAATTTTTTTGCTTCTTAGATCTCTGAATCATCGTCTTTATCAGGTAAATTTCCATTTTTTCTTCTTGTTTATCTGTTTGGTTGATGAGAAACTGAAGAAAAAGGATAAAAATTCCTCTTTTCGTCGTTTTTCTGTTTGGTTGATGAGAAAGTGAACGAAAATGATGAAATTGTTTGCGTAGATGTCTTATTATTGGTAAATTTGTGCAGATCGGTCGTGAAAAGATAAAAGATTTGTCTGAAGTTTGATTTTTGCGGAAGCAAGCTTTGATTTAAACCTAGATCGCGGTTGAGGTCGAGATCGAAGATTTTGGATATGGCGGAAGAGCACAGATGCCAAGCGCCGCCGGAGGGACACCGCCTCTGCGCAAACAACTGCGGGTTCTTAGGCAGTCCGGCGACTATGAATCTCTGCTCCAAGTGCTACAGAGATTTCTGCCTTAAGGAGCAACAACAAGCCTCGATCAAATCCACCGTCGAGAACTCTCTGTCCGCCTCCGCCGCCTCTTCTACTTCGTCTTCGTCTCTTTCTCTCTCCTCGTCCTGGAAACCCGCGATCGAGCCTCTTTCTCTCTCCTCTCCTCCTCCGCCTTACTCGACGGTGGCGATTGCTACGCCGAGCCTTCAGGACGGCGTCGTTTCGCACCCAAATCGGTGCTTGGTCTGCCGGAAACGGGTCGGGTTGACGGGGTTCAAGTGCAGGTGTGGGACCATGTTCTGTGGGGCCCACAGGTACCCGGAGAAGCACGGGTGCACGTTCGATTTCAAGACGATGGGCAGAGAGGAGATCGCGAGGGCCAATCCCGTCGTCAAAGCCGATAAGCTCGACAGAATTTGACTTTTGATCTGGATCGTTGATCAAGTTCCTGTTTATCTGGAGAACTCGACGTCGATGGACGGTGATGATCACGAGTGGCTCATATAGATGGTGGAAGATTATATATAGGATTGTGTCTTCTTTTTTCCCCTTATTTTTCGTAATATTATTATTATTATTATTATTTTTCTTTTTGGGAATAAGGTTGTTTATCATGTGAGCTTTTGCTTTTGCTTTTGCTTTTGCTTTTTCTTTCTTTTTATTTTTTGTATAAAATTGGAAAAAGAATTGTGTTTGGGGATTGAAATTTCCAGTCCAATTCCGTGTAGATTCCTCCATCTTTAATTTACGCCCGAGTTTGAATCTTTCAATCATTTGGACGATCCGTAGTGATCTGTCGGCTCTTTTTTTTTCTTGCTCTCTCTTTTTTTTTAAAAAATAATTACAAAAATTTCCGAACAACTATAACCAATCAATTTCTAGAATGTAACATTCACGCTTGAAAAATGTTCTCGATAACTTGTGACGCGTTATTGTCACGTAACAATATAGAATTACTTGTCTTCCAAATACATTTATATTTGTACATATATATGTATATATAGAATTAAAGCGTCCTTACAGCGGTGGAAATCATTCAATTTTTATCATAAATTTATTATAAACAGTAAAAAGTTTTTACATGTTATAGTAACAATAAAAAAAATTATTACAGTATAAAATTTTTACATGTTATAATAAAAGTGGTTTTCATCGCTCTTTTAAACACCTACTAACTCATGTATCCATTCATCTTTTCAACAATTTTTCTGTTGGTACGTAGGATTGTTATCTTATGAACTTCTTGTGTATTGATAATTTGTCTCTTAAATTTTAATTTAGGCAAGTTATATCTTGGACTTATAAATGTATAACAAATCACTCATTATTGATCTTAATATTGGTTTTTTGACTTGAATTGATATGTAATTTACATGTAAATAATTGATATATGACACTAATGATTATTTTTATGTGTTTTTAAGTTAAATATATTGTGATCAATATCTTTAATTAAGTTTTTTTTAAAAAAATTTTAAATTAATTTTATTTTGAATATAAATTAAGATTAAAATTTATATAAAAACTTTTTATGCTTTTCATTAACGATTTATGTAAAAATTATATGTCAATTTAGTCAAAACATTTAAATTATTATCAACAAAGATAATTTGTTAATACAACTTACTAAAATTAAAAGCTAAAGGGTGAATTATTAATGTGCAACAAATTTAGGAGAACAACAAGGTCAAAAACCCTTCTTTTTTTTTTTTTTCTAGAAAAGCTAATTTTCTTTTCAATTCCATCGTAACGAAATTTCAATGCATACGTGTGTATGAGCGCGTAAGAACCAAAAAGCCTGGTTTTAGCTGAAGTAGGTCTCGCTTTTCTATCAATATGGTTAAAAAAAATATTGTTCAATTAGTCCCATGTTGTGAGATTTTAATTATTAATAATTTTTTAATTAATCAGTCTCATTTTTTATTTTGGTAGATAAATGACCATTTTAATTGTATAAATATTAACCCTTGTTTAGCATAGTAATAAGAACTCAGTTATAAATAACATAAAGCTCTTACATATAGAATAATAAAAAAATTGCTACAATATAAAACTTTCACATGTTACAATAAAAGTGGTTTTAACCAACGGTTTTTACCACCTTCTAAACACCACCTAAAAATACGTTATAACAGTTTTAGCTAGGGGTGACAATAATTGTGTTCGTGTCGGCACGTTTACAGCACGACACGTTTAGCCCGAACACGAACACGATTAATAAACGTGCCAGAAATGCCAACATGAACACGACACGTCTATGGCACGCGTAACATGGCACGACACGATTAACACGATTATTAAACGTGTCGTGACAGGTTGACACGATAACAACAAGCATATGACACGTTTATGACTCAATTAACTAAAAAATTAAAAAAATTAAAAAAAATTTAATTTTTTTTAAAAAAAAGCCAATAAAAAAAATTAACAAAAACACAATATCTAATTAATACTAACCTACTATAAATATTTTAAATATTTTTATTTTTAAGTTTAAATGTGTTATAAACGGGCGGGTCGTGTCGTGTAGTGTCAA
>CAMOHE010051958.1:0-46916 GCA_946598075.1 Artocarpus hirsutus
TGAGTTGAGGATCAAAAGAGATTTTTTAGTTCCCATTTCAGTCCAAGGCAACATAGTACATCTGAAAACAATGGAGGATAACAACTACTGCATGGAAGATTAATCCATAAGACAGACTAAAAATTTCCCTTTTACGTCTCTAAAATTATTATAAGAGGCATGGAGAAGCTTTTTGTGCTCTGAGGAGGGAGGCTTGAGATGAACATTTTAATGGCTTGACTTGGGAAAAGGAAGCAGAAATTGTAGCAGAACTAATAGTCCCACATCGCCGCGATAAGAGAAAGGCAAGTGAAAATGGAATATAAAATGCAATCCAATTGTTGAGGCAACTCATACCTTTCTCGGCCTTTTGGCTAAGATCAAGTGTAGTATCTGTTCTTATCAGTTTAATATCTGATACGTGGGCCAATGGCCCACATGATATTAAATTAATTTTTTTAGGGGGAGGGTCCACCACAATAGCTTGCTATTGGGGCCTTCGCACGTCGCCCGTGCGCTGCACTACAGCACAGGCCTGGCGTACCCCACCAAATCTAGTGCAAATTTTGTAGTTTAGGGCTTGTATTCGGCAATTGTATCAGGGGTTAGGATATTCTGGGCCCAAACGGTGTTTTGAACTCTATCTTATGGCCCCAATTATTAAGCTTGTAAACGCCCTTTTCTTCTTTAAAAATGTCTCTTTTTAATTTTTGAACTTCTTAATTTATAATTTCGTTGTAAAAATCTTCAAATCTATTTTGTGCGGGTAATTTTACTTAAATATATATCCTATTAGATGTAAGATTTTAGTATAAGAAAATTCGCAGGCAATTTCGACAAAATCATTCTGCATGCACTCCATGCATATCGCCTGGTATTTAACTAGTATGTGTAGAAATCATGCATCTCTATTTAACTAGTATATATAGAAGTCTTAGTATGCAGATCAATATAATGTTGAGATGGGGCATTCCCATTTTTTTTTTTTTTTGCCCCTTTCCGTTCTTCCTTTTTTTATTTTCTTATTTTGCACTTTCTTTCTTTTGTGTTTTTGTCCTTTTTTCTTTTTTATTTGCAACTTTAGTCTTTTATTTTTTTTTATTCCTTTTCATTTTTTGTGCTTTTCTTTGTTGCTTTCTTCTAATATCTTATACATTTTTAAATTCATTTCATTAATTTTGTTTGAATCATCAAACTACCTTTTCCTATTCTTTTCATATTCGTTTCTTTTCCCCTACTCACCTTTCTTTAAAAAATATAAAAAAAAATGCACAAACAAATCACATGCTTTTAACTATTAGTTTCAAATTTCCGAATGTTTTAAAATGCTCCCATGTGACAAAATTCTGTTTAATACAATTGAGGCAAAAGTAATAGACTGGTAAAATTAACCTTATTATCTTTTATCAAAACACGAATTCAGATTCCGTTTGAGCATGATATATCAAAAATTTAATGAATACTTATTCTTCTAAAGACACCTTAAAACACCAATGAGAAATCCACTATGATGAACACAGACTTTCCAAACTTCTCACCTATCATCAGTAGAATGGAATGTCGTCTTTAACCTAGTGGAGTGTTTTGTTGCAATACCCAAGTTTTATCAAAACAAGGCGTTTAATTTTAGGAGAACAATTTTGTAACTTGGAGTGTTTTGTTTTGAAGAATTTGATTGTTGGGGAGAATTCTAAAGAGATTAGTTGCGTAAAAAATGTGAAAATTGTTGGATTTCTCAATACTCTAATTTCAAGTAAATCCATATAAAAATAAAAATAAAAATTTCAAGTTATTCTAAAGCAAACGTGTTTTTGTTTTTTTTTTTTTGCGGGCTAACTTCTCTTACTTACTAAAATGTCCTAATGTTGTGAGTAATGCACATAGTAGAACTAGACAAGTGGTTTCTCTAATTGTAATAAAAAATAGATGTCTGATCGGTGACCATATTTGTCTTCTTGGTCTAAATCAAAGCCCGCATTGTACATAGATTTCTATTGAACTTCCTAATACTACATATCAACATTCCCCTAAATAAAAGGAGAAAATGTCCACAAATTATAGACATTCATCAATTAATTCTCTGAACAAAATTACAAGGTATTTATAGATATCTAAGCCAACAAAAAATAATCTCAATTAAATTCAAAATAATCTTACCAGATGATCAAAATCAAAATCTAAATTAAATACTAAAAATAAAATAAATCTGAGTAAATTATTGTCTAAATTTAAATTTAAAAAATCTTTTCATCTCTTCCGCATCAACGGGCTAAATCTACATAGATTTAGACATTAATTACTTTGCTGCATTAGGTGTCATCAAATTCCAAAAATGGAGGATTGACTTCAAGGTGGTAGTGAGAGGCCGGCCTAACAAAGCGCATGCCACTCTTGTTATTGAGACTTGCATAAACCTACGCATGCCACTCTTGTTATTGAGACTTGCATAAACCTATGTTTCGCAATAGTTATCGTCTCAGGCTTTGATTGTCAAGTAATAAACCTTGCTTGAGCAAAGAAGGAAATTCGCTCTCACAATTTCTACAATTTCTACAATTTCTAGGTTCCTTTCCCGTAAAAATTATTAGTCTATTACGTTTCTCAATGATTTGTATTTCTGTTTTCTTCTTATCTAATACATAAATTAACTTATAAACAAAAATACTAGGGTTATGATTTGTTCACCGGTTCGAACCGAAAAAATTTTAATTCAAACTAATTTTACTACAATATTTTCTTTAAAGTGTTAAAGTGTCTCTTGTTCAAACTGCAGACGATTCAAACGTCCTATAATTTCTTTTTAGTGGCGTAAAAGCTCTAATTAATGAACAAATAATTTCAAAAACTTGTATAGTCTCTATTACCTCAACATGATTCAAGTAGGCAATCGTAGAATACGCGGCGGCAATAGGATTGTCTATAGATATTTGAACAATTTCACCTATCACTAGCCCAGGTTGATCGTGTTTCCAATTTACTAGTGTAAAAGCCCTAATTATAATTTAACAAATAATAATTTCTTCAAGAATAATGAAATTTTAAAATCACAATAACAATACTATATATATATATATATATATATATATATATTACTAACGATAAAATTACACCCGATTCCATGTAAAAGTGAAGAGTTTGATTCCCTCCACTCTCAAGTTCAAAAAAGAATATTATATATATTATTAGACTATGTGTCCTAAGTATTAAATGATATAATAGTTTTTAGATATATTTAATTAATAAAGGGTTTTATATTTATTTCATATATCAAGTATGCCATTTTTATGTTCATTTATATTGAATATATGATAAGCAGATAAAAATCTAAGACTGTTAATCTAAATTTTTAAGATCATGCATATGATGGACAATTATGTAGAAGACATGAGTCTTAAGGTCATAGTGTGACGCCCCGCCCATTTTGGGTCATCATTTAGCTTTTTTAAACATCATTTCTTAACTTATATCAACAGTATGCTTACAAGAGTCATTAGGGGTGGCAAGGAAAACTTAGTCCTCTCATGGTCCCGATTTCCTTTTAGGATTTCAAGAACGACTTCCAGCAGTGGAGTCCCTTTACTGAAACCTGAAATAGAATAACTAAAAGTTTAAATGCACTGTCCATCATCCTAAGGGCATGACGTTCTGCATGTATAGGTAGAGTAGAATGAAGAAATGTCTTAGTGGTGGAGAATGAAAAGCAATAATTTAACTTAGTAAGCATTCTTGTTAATATAATCGAGACGAATTTCTTAGAATTAAAATTTGATATTAGAGCCAATGGAGTTATAACATATTCCCATGATAGCCACAGGTGCAGTAATATACGAATGTATTAACAGATAGAGATAGAGAGAGACCCGAGCAGAAGAAATCACTTCAGGGGAAAAACGGACATAACGATGACTACCATAAACAGCAGAACTAACATCAAACCCACCGCCAACTTTTCCTTGGGCAATACAGTGAGCGGTTTGAGCTATCATATGCACCACATCAAGATTTCCAGTGTCTTTCGCTTGGTTTTTATCACCAAAAAAGGCAAAAACAACCCCCAGGTAATGAAGCAAAGCGGCAACAACGGCAGTTGTCATAGCCGCAGAAGAACCCAACCCAGTTTTTGCAACTTCTGGCTTGCAGTTTCCTCCATTTGATTCCTCAGAATTAAAGGTGATTGATGCAAAAGGAGGAGGAGTTGCTAAGGATTTGGGCAACAAAGGGAGTCCGTGTGCTTCAATCTATAAGCAATACACCTCATTAACAATTTGAATCAGGAATTCATTGTAGAATTTATAGAATAACAGTCCTTTAAGTTTAAAATAGCAAGTTGAAATCCAAATGCTTCAGTGCTGATAACCTATGATTTTTATTTTGGGGGTCTGCGGTTAGATTGTGGATTTTTTCCAATTTCATGAATCTGTGCTTGACTGAATCTCAATTATGCTTAAGGTCATGGGCAAATGTCAAAGACTAGGCCATTTGGAAAATGAATTTGAACTAAAAAAAAAAAGAAGGTTTGAGTTTGTATTTTAGCAATTTAAATTTTATGAGGAAAAACACTACGGCGAAATGAGTTTGATGCCACCATATGAGAGGAAACCATATAATATGCAGAACAATAAAAGACTTATACCTGATTCCATATGAATAGAAATCATTGCTACCTAAAATGGTGATATCAAGACCTGCATGGCTTTATCCAGATGAAGCATCAGAGTCTCGAAGTTCTATAACTCTTCTTGTTTACAAGAAAAACTATATAATAAAAATAATAATAATGATGAAAATGAAGATAATAAAAATCAAATATTACCTTGCAGTAGTAGTTTCCTGAATGCTTCCTTCTTGTCCTCGTCAAATGTTGCATGTGCATCTGCTACAGAGTATTGTACTGCTTGTTCAACAAATGGGTTTCCAGACCCGCTGAAATTTGATCAAAATATAGTGATTAGCACCTTAACCTTTTAGCGTTGGTAGGAGGGGAAAAAAGGAAGGAAAGAAAGGTTCATAGCCTAGGTAAGAAAAATGGAGAAGAAGGGAAGGCCCTTTCTATTTGTGTGTTTGATATGGATTCCCTCCTCTTTTCTCTCCATACTGAGAGAGATTAAAATTGGGGTTTCTTTAAGGAGTTGAAATCTCTCAGCCAACCAATTCCCTCCTTTTTTCTCTCCTACCAAAGTCCTTAGTTCCTAAAATCCTTCCACTTTTCCCTCCTAGCAAACAAGCTCTACAATGTGATGGATCCGGCAGCTTTCAGGTGCAGGTAAGCAATTAACAATAAATCAGAGCAAGTTTATCATACCCAAACGGTAACTATGCTTTCTTTTATTTCTGAAAATTGGTCCTTAGACCAGTACAGTAGCTAACTAGCAAAGATAAGAAGGTATTCGATTGACCTTCTGCACTCCTCAGCCTAAGCTTCCTTTTTTTTTTTTGCTAAACAAAACTCTGCTCTCTTTCCTGACTAACTTCCACAATTTATTCCCCATTTACTAACAGAATTTTCCTTTCCCTAGGCTAACTAACTAACCATTCCCTCTCCACATGGCCTCCCAATTTCCACAATATTTGGAGATCATTTTTCTAACGTGATCCCTTTCTAGCTGGCAGCTCTTGATCCAGCTCACAGATCGTTGCTTCCACCTCAGCACACCTAAGACATTCCACCTCAGCACATTGCTTACTTCCCCCCATTAGCAGCCCCTGCACTCTAGCTTCCATCTCTGAATTCTTCCTCCGCCTTCTTCTCACATAAGTGACTCGAATTGGAGGTCTAGGAGTCCCATCACAATGTCAAATGAGCCATGTAGTTCTTCAATTACTAGCACTTGGATAGAAAGGCTCTGCTTATGACTCCATAACTAGTGAAATGGAAGTATAGGCACAGATGAAGAAAACTGAGACACAATAATTGGCCATTGCTGAATTCTAAAACACAGACATGGGAATAGCCCACTAAACTACTTGCCTTGAAGAGACACATTGGAGCGTCAGATTTTTCAATGACAACTTATACATGCTTTCTCAGGAGAGCTGAGGAGACGTCAATTTCACATCTGTCCATGCCTGGAAAATATAACACATACACAAAAACCAACTTTAAAAATTTCTTTAAAAAACAAGTGAACCAACAACAGTGCTGGTCCTTAGAATTTGACAAATTCTATTCATTGGGTTATTTATTAATGTATACCCTGCGTTTTAAACATAAATATATACTACGTATTCGGATGTTCTCAACATTCTACCCTTGAATTTAATTTCACCTCAAATTTATACCTTTCCCCGCCTAATGTTGATTTTAACCACTTAAATGACCAAGTTATTTGTTGTGAGGTATAGAGTGAACAATTTGATAATAATCTTTAAACAGTAAAGTCGTCATTTAAGTGATCAAAACTAGTCGTTGATGCAAAGAGAAAGGTAAATATGACATGACGCTAAAATATAAGGTACAACCTTGATAACTTTCAAAATGCACGGAATATGTTTTTGATATGCTTAGCCTTTGTTTTGCATCTCAGTTGAAACTGTTAACACCGTAAAACTTTCAGCAGTTGTAGTAAAAAAATAAAAAGGTGCTACAGTATAAAGCTTTCACGCCAATATTTTTAACTTCAGCTACTTTCCTAACCGCCAAGTAAAATGCACTGTAACACCATGAACTATTTCACTTTTTGCACAATGTACCATGAACTTTCAATCTTTGTACAACACACTCTTAACTTTGAAATTATTAATAATTGAGGTCCTCTACACAATTTTAATTTTTGTTGTCCTTTTTTTCA
The DNA here is from genome assembly GCA_946598075.1 of Artocarpus hirsutus. Lineage (NCBI taxonomy): Eukaryota > Viridiplantae > Streptophyta > Magnoliopsida > Rosales > Moraceae > Artocarpus > Artocarpus hirsutus. Next base: position 6,768 of record CAMOHE010051958.1, read on the forward strand.
TGTGTTAAGCTTCAATTTTTTTCTTAAAATGACTCTACCTGTATGAAAACTTACGTGCAAATTTCATGATCACAATTTTTCATGCTTTTTAACGCTTGTTAGCTATTAGACTTCAATTATCAATGTTTCAAAATTCAATGTGCACTTTGTCAAGATTGAAAATTTGGGCTATATTACGCAAAATACAAATTGTTTGAGGGCCCAAAAGTACAATTTACTCCCCAAAACACCCTCTTACAATACAAGATATAAAATAGTAAATAACCCCAAAATTTCAACCTAGCAATAAACCGAAAAATCACAAAAGATGCAAAATCCAACAAAAGGAAACTCACAGGCAACAAGATCGCATTTTTCACGACTTATATGCAAATACTTGATCCAAAGAAGGAAAAAAATTCCCGAAAAGAAGAAGAAAAAACGAGAGAGATAATATTGAACTTATTACCCAGGCCAAACTATCGGAGCTGATACTGTCGTAAAGAGGTTTAACAATGGCGTAGAAGCGAGCATTGGTGCTGAGAACACGCCCTGCATTGGGCCTTTCCAGAATAAGATATCCCCCGGTCATCAAAACCTTGCCCGGAGCTGATGCAAACCTGGGTCCAAACAACTCCATTTCTTCAATCAAAGAAAAGACAGGTAAATCTCGATTGAAAAATGATTAAAATTGGAGATTGATTGTGGAGAAGAATGAATGAAGCTTACAGAGCCATCGCTCTCCGTAGATGGGAACTGTGAAATCGTCTTTTTGTTGAATTGAATTGGCAGAGTAAGGTTCTAGTGAAGAAGATGGACGAAGAAAACTCTTTATTTTACCAGATTAATTATTATTTAATTTGGTATGTATGAGTATGACCGTGAGTGATCGGTGAAGTTGTCCTTGTTTTTGGGCAGAATTCGAAAAAAGGGCAAAAAAAAAAATTTGAATTTGACCCTCGCCCCTCCCCTGTTCTCACCAATCAACTCCACCTTTTAATTATTTATTTATTTATTTTACCAAAAATCATGGTAAACAACATCTTTTCAAAAATTATTGAATTAGGTTTTGAAAATATTTCTCCCAAATATGAGTGAATAAAAAATTCATTTGGTAAAAATATTTTTATTCATTTATTTACTTTGAGTATAAAAATCTTACATAATTTTTTTTTTTACTTAATATCACATATTTTGAAAGTCTTGTATTTACTTTAAAAAGTTTCAAAATTTTAATATTTTTTTATTTTTTTTATTTTTACTTTTTATTTGGGTTTTTATTTTAACAAGATAGATTATACTCATGCATCTACAACTCTTGTCTTTTACATATTATACTTTAAAACATGAGTAATCCTATTTAACCAATGAGATTATAATTTTACTTTTAACAAAATAGTAAAATCAAGTCTAAAAAATATACCACATATTAAAATAGAGCCTGTAGTTTTGTAAATTGTGTGGTTATATCCCAATAAGGATAAAAAAAGATTTTTCCTAAAACATTCAATTTTGATTTCTAGGAGTCTTAAAATTTGCAAATCTTTACAGCATTCAATTCGATGACTCAAAGTTGAGGATAGACTATAGCTCTTCATTATCCATAATCAATTAGTTCTTCACGTTTCTGTTTCATTCTTTATTTTGTTGTGCATATCGTATTATGAAGTAATCACAAAAAAAAACTTTTTGACTATGTTTTTCGTTTTTGTTTTGTTTTGTTTTTTGTTTGTTTTTTTTTAAATACGGGTTACACCTTAGAATGAAGTTAGGTATAGAATTCTTGTTACAATATGCTTGTAATTACTAATATATGTCAATTTAGCTAGCATGGACACAAGTGTAATTCAATTCTCTATGAGTGAAAAAAATAAAATAACAAAAGTTGAAAATTGAAACTTTCAAGTTGTGCAGTTGCATGCAAATTCATGGTCAATGATGATTACCGATTTCAGTAGGAAAAATGTATGATTAACATATAGGACCAAGAAATCTAATTTTCTTAGAATTAGAAAATGATCTTTATTTTTAGTGGATACAGTCTAACAGAAATTACAGTTAATTCCACCATAAAAAACATAATTTGAATCCTTTAAAAAAACAAAGAAAAGAAAAAATGATTTTTATTCATGATTGTAATGGTTCATACCTCTACTTGATATGATTTTGCCGGTTTTGGGATTAAGCCTTTACAAATACCCAAGTCACTTGTATTAATGAGAGAGTGTCCTTACATTTTTCTTGCATTGACTCATTCTTGTCACGGACTTCAATTAAGGGACCATAATTGTCTCACTGACATATCACATATAATGTCTCGGAAAGGTTAGAAATTTGAAGAGGTGATCTTCTCTGCCATGGCAGTAGTGCACCTTGAATCCCACATTGCAAACAAGACCAAGAGATTTTCGAAGTTAAAGTAAGAAACTACTTCCAAGCTTAAACACACAATTTCAATCAGCCTAATGCGTAATGTATGGGACTATATTATCCCTAAATATCTATAAAAAAAATTCTGTCAAGTCGTAATCATACATAAAGAATAGTCCCAAAATAGAAAAACAAACATGCAGACGCCTTCCATATGCACCTCATGATATGAATAGTATATTCCTTTCGGTTTATGATGAAGCACCTTCAAAAATTGAGTTGCTAAGATCTCTAAGAATGTGCTACCTTAGAGGTAAAACTAAGCAACTCCATTTTGGAACTCAGTAGTCTTCCTATTTTTCCATATTTCCCATGTAGCAGTAGCTATCAGCTATCTAAAGAGCTAGACTGTTTGGAAATGTAGTTCTGACCAAGAATTTGAACTAACATTGGTATAAAATTCAAACATTTTATAAGAAAAAATATTGTAGCAAAATTATTTTGAACTATAACTTCACGGTTTGAACTAGGTTTCTAAACACTACTTTCTCTTACATCATCTTCCTTTTCTTCTCCAAATACCAGTAGCTTCGCTGGAAGTTCAGGACTGCCCACACCAAGTGCCACAAACCCAACTCTGGCCACAGGGCAGCAGGAGAGTACAATAAACAATTGGTGGTCTGCCAAAGAAGGAAATTGCTTAGACGGGTTTCACCTGAACTTCGGATCAGGATGTCTGGATCAGGTGCTACTGCCATGTACATATGCTTCTCTACATCTACCAACTCTATAGAAGGAGTCCACCTTTGCTTCTCACACACTTCAACTTCTCCAATCAAACCATTGCGCGTTCTAGTTGCAATATCACCTGATTTATCTTCACAAGATCCTTCGAGAAGACGCCTGGCTTCAGATCCATATAGTCCGTCTTCATAGGATTCTTGAATATCATGAATAACCAAATTATCAACTTTCTTATGCTCTCGAAATCCTTCACTTGCACCACCCCTAACACGACTTCCAACAGGCATTTGAATTTCTTTTGTTTTACTTTTGCAGGATTCTTGGACAGCATGCACAATTTCATCACATGAAGTATAGGCCACACAAACTAGAAGAATGGCTTTGTTGTTCTTGGCAGTAGCTTTCATTGCCTTCTCAGCAGCAAACCTAACATGCTCGCTCAAAAGTTTCAAATTACCAATGAAATATACTCTAATCCCATATTGGCTCAGAATGCTTTCCTCTTCAAGCGACTCCTCAATCTTTTCAAGTATCAGATCCATCAAGTATTTAACCTCTTCAGGCTCCCTCTTGAAATTTTCAATGCTGAAGGCGTATACTGTCACGTACTTCACCCCCAACTCGTAGCAGTACCTAAGCAAGGACATGAGAGACGAATACCCAGCTCTGTGTCCGGCACCTTTGGCAGTGTTTAGCTTCTTGGCATACCTTCGGTTTCCATCCATGATGAAGGCAATGTGATTCGGAACTGGACCAATAGATATAACCTTAAACAAGAATTTCCTTGAAAAAGTAAGAAATCCTCCAAAGATTTGGCTTGTCCTGCCACCAGCAGTTTTGTCCATCGTCTGATGCGCCCAGAATAACAAAATTATTAGACCCAAATGAATATAGACAACAGTTACCGCAAAAAAGGGAAAAAAAGGAAAAGGAATCAGTATTTTATGGGGATATTCTAGAACAAAAATAATCAAACAACCTGAACAAGGCTAAACATGGAAGTAGTTAAAAAGGTGAGTGAGATGATGGGTCACTTTAACTTACTTTCTTTGGTGAATTATTTATACTTTCTTGCAATAATAGGCATTTAGTTACATCTCAAATTAAACAAATCATACTCTTAATAAGGCCATGTTTGGCAAGAAGGGAAGCAAACAAGAACGAAAGAAAGGTGTACAACCTATCTCTTATTGTGTTCGGTATGAATTCCCTCCTTTGATCTCTCCATATTTGGAAAGATAAAAAACTGGAGTCGTTTAGGGATTTGAAATCCCTCGCCAATTTTATTCCCTCCTATTTTCTCTACTAACAAACAAAACCATAGGTCCCAAAATCCCTCCACTAATCCCCTCACCCATTTTCTCCTTCCACTTTTCCCTCCCACCAAACAAGCTGTAAGGCTTAAGCATAGTTCATTGCCATTTGAATGGATGGTGACTAACTTAACATAGAACTGGGGATGAAAAAAAGCTGCGATTTGGGCTGCCCAAAAATGAAAAAAAGGCAAGTAGGTACAGCATAAACAAACCAAGATTAAGAGGTTCAAGCAATTAATCAAACAAATGGTGGGCCAACAATCAAATGGAGTGTGTGGATCCAAATTTCTCAGCCAAAAACTCAATATTTTCATTAAGGGAAAAAAAAAAAGTCAATCCTCATTTTTTTTTTCATTAAAATACTAATACTCGAGTAACAGAATCCTTTCCTTTCATACTCAAAAACGAAGCTGAAAAATACTGAATCAGTGGCTTGATATTAATAAAGATCACAGAACAAAACAGAATTATAGGAGGCAAATTTAAACACAATTAATGTTTTGGTTTATAATGACTGCAGATCTCAAGGCACAAAACAAAGAGAGAAGAAGAAGGGGAAAAAAAAAAAAGCATTTCAAATCACACAGATTTAAGGGGAGATCAAGGTAAAAGAGAATATCTATGCGTACCCGGAGAGAATGCAAGGCCAAGTTTGAGCTGCAAACTGATTTCTCAATCAAAGTCAAAGCTGCGACCGGCTTCTTCGCCCTCTAAAATAATTCAAAACCAAAAAAAAAAAAAAAAACAAACAAAAAGGTTATGGTAGTAAATATCTTTTTTCTAAAACTAATTGTAATACATATTAGGTTTTAAAAAAATTTAAAGTAAATAATAGATTTATAGTATAAAAAATTATTTATCTCTTATTCATAATATAAATAATTTTTATTATATCTTAAATAAATTTAAGATATAAATAATTTGTCTATTTTTTTATTTATAATTATTTACACACTAAATAAACTATTTATATTTAAATATGTTATTTACTATAAATATTTTTAAGATTTATTATTCACTTAAAAAGTTTCACAAGTCTTCTATTTCTCTCATTCCAAAAAACAACCATTATTCTTCTTTTTTAGAAAGGAGCTGTAATATAGGACATTATATTTTGACCTAATTGATTATTTTAATCTTTCGATTAGTATTATTACAGTCCTTTGAAAAAATTTACAACATACAATGTAAAATTGTTTCTAATAATAATCATATTATTAAAAACTTATTTTAACTATTAAAATAAAAACACCTGTTAATAAAGTCAAAATAATATCTACCATGCCTTTTGTCTTTTAAGAAAAGTAATAATATAAAACGAGTTCTTTTGATAGGGTATTATTTTTGTCCTGCCAATAAAGAAGTTGTTAAGAGCCATTAGATTAAAATTGTACCGTTTGAAGGGGCCACGTTGTTCAATGTAGGTTTTTCAACCCTGCAAATGAGATTGAAAGTGTTGTGGACTTCATTTAAAAAAAATAAAATTGTTAAATCTTTGAAATAGACTATATAAAATTTTGATATATAACTCTGTTTGTTAATTTAGTTTTAACTGGCTTGAAATGGTTGCAAGTTGAGGTATCAATGAGTCAAGTCATGCCTAGCACAACATATTATTTAAGAAGAATGAGAGAATTAAACCATCATTTATTGAGAATAAAAATAAGTAGATCAAAATATAACAATGTTTAGTAAATAGCGTAAACAACGAAGTTTCTTTTGGTATAAAATAGTATAGAGAAAAACACAAAATAACAATGACATAACAAAAAACAAAAAGGAAAAGAAAGAGAAAAAAAAGAAGAGATAAAGTTGAAAATTAAAATATTTAAAAGAGCATGCATTCTAAAAATTTTATGTACTTAAATTTTTTTAAAAACTTATTATTTACTTACATTAAAAATTAAAATTACGTTATTTAATGCAATTTTTTTATTAAGGTAAAATTTAATTAGACATAATTGTGATATTGCATCGTCCAGCGTGCCCATTGTTCCATTCATTTCGTGCCTAGCAGGCTCAAAAGTCCACCGTAAGCGTTCTATCCTATTTCAGCATAGGAAATTAATTGCCAAATTTTGATGTTAATCTTTACTATATGACATTTTTCTAGATTTTGAATATAAATCAGACGTTGATATAAAGGATATTTAAAAAAACTCAAACAACTAATTAAAAAAATTGCAAGTAATCTATATCTACACATACACCTATACCTATGTCTAAGGCCTTGTTTTACCACGTTCTGACACGTGGATAGTACCCTTTTTTTTTTTTTAAATTTTGTTTGTCGGGAACGAAATGTTCCCCCACATTTTTTTTCCCTTCTATTAAGTGAATGTAATTGGGATATGGATGGAATATAATAAAATAGAACCACTTTGAAATTTCTTGTGAGATGAGGCACGAAACAGAGCCACAATAAAGAAGTTCTAAGAGTTAAAAAGAAAACTTCAAGCTCATATTGGCCATGGGTTGAAAACAACAATTGAACTTTATGAGATCTAACCTCCTATTGTTCCTTAATAGCTCGGTGGTAGAACAGTCGGTTGTTAGCTAATCAGTTGTAGGTTTAAATCCTACTTGGGAATATTTGATTCATTCAAAATTAAAGAATTTGGAATGATAGGGCCCACTTTGACTATTAAGAATAGGTAATCTGTACCCTGGGATTTTGTTTTTATTACATTTTATCTCATCTTATCACATTTTGTTCTACGATATTTGAGAATCACCACCAATACCTTGACATAAGTCTGGGATAATGCAGAGTTTGGAGCTATTCTATCTAATTAGGAATTCTCAAATGTACTAGTATCAGCAAGTGTTGGACATGTATGCCCTAAGGAATAAAAATGTAATATGTTTTTGGGGGCATTTTTATCAATAAAGAGTTTATTTATTATTCATATACCAAATTGTTGTCCTCTTTATGTTTATATCTGTTGAATGTATGATAAGCAAACAAAAGTCTAACACTGTCGGTCTAAGCCTTTAGAATCAAGCATATAATGGACAGATTATATGGAAGACATGATTCTAAAGATGACAGTCTAAATCATAAGATCTATAATCGAGAGAATAAAGTTGGGCGCTTTATTCATGTAAAGATTGTTATGTTGTTTATATCCTTAACGAGAGATGGTTTGTCTTGACCATTGGAGAAGGACTCCGTGAATAGAAACATTGGTACATTGTCATACATGACAATATGTTGGATTGGGACATAAAGTGAATTGATTTGGATTAATAATTCTGTCTTGACTAATCAATTCACTTTAGACAATCATGTGTATTGTATCTTAATTCTAAGATGAATAATGGCCTCATTGTCTTGACTTATGTCTTTTGATGTATCAAAATGTGACATCCACATTTTATGTTGGTACGCATGCTTGTACGTTGGAGTCATGACTCTTGACAGCGTAGACTTGTTATTCATAGATAGAGAATCCATAGCTCCTCTTTAGGAGTAGTTGATATCCTCTTATATGCGTTATCTTGTAATTGAAAAACTGGAGCGCTCAACCATTTGGATACATAGGTGTTACTGAATGGTATACTATCTTTGGATGGTAAGTTTTTTGATGGTGAGATAATATGGATAATCTTATAGGGATATGATACATTATGATATGTCATGGAGACTTAGCTATACGGGTTTTGTAATTCTATATGGTTTGAGAGTACAGCTCTAAGCTTTTTGTAGAGTAGCATTGGAGTTGATAATTATGAAATGTATATATGGGATATTGAGTTTTATAATTATCGGGAGCTTGAACTATATAGGTCCATCAGGTCCTATTTGATAGCTCATAATAAATCCTGTAACGATACGGCGTGCTTTTCTAATAATTGGTGACTTATATCAAATCATCGAATTGGCTGAAATTCGATAGGATCAGATAATTCATGTTTGTTTATTGGTTGGATTAATTGTGAATAAATTAATTTAAGATAAACTTGTTAAATTATCAAGAATATTTATTTTCCTAAAGATATTTAGATATGACTGTTTTAATCAAATAATTTCTCTATTGGGTTATCTGAATTAAAACTAAGGCTCTGTCCTAAGAATCTTGTGTGGGAAATAAAAGATTTACAGAAATCATTTATCATAAGTATGACAAGCCGATCTTTAAGTTCGGCTTGCCGATGGAGTAAGTTTGGTAGGCCGATCTGACAGTTCGGCCTGCCAACCAGATGATTTCTAATCACGCATTTTTGGACGCGATTCTTTATTTGATATTGATTCTAATTCAAATTTTTAAGGTTTTATCTTATAAGGACTGACCACTAGGCCCAACCTTTATAAATAGGGGAGTGAGACTTCTTGTTATTTAGATTAATTGAGAGATTAAGAGTGAGACTCTACTGGTAAGACTCTGAAACTCTCTGTGAGCTGTTGTTCACAAATCATGAACTATAGCTTTAGGTTTTTTCAATTGGTTAGAAAGAGAGTCACTTAGTAGAAGAGCTATACGAATGTGCCCACGCACACACCAGTTGTAGATAGAGAATAACAAAGAAGGCCAATTGGTTGAGGTCCTTTTATAACATCCTGTCTCTTCATCGATTGTGGGAGCTTTTTGGCAAATAAGGTTAGTAAGATCTGGTTAATTTAAGCATATAACATGTCAAATTTGTGTTTTAGATAATACTTTGGTATAAATTTTTTTTAAAATTCTACTACGAACTATTTTTCCAACAGCAAGTACATCAAAGATGTAGTCATTGATTCGCCTGAGAGGCCACAATTACTGCGAGCAAACATATTAATGACGAGGAGCACATTTTTGCTATACTACTAATACTTCTACTTGCTCCAATATTCTGCCCCCACTTCTTTTTTGTTTATTTATTTTTTCTATTTCTTGGTTTTTCTTTTCTTTTCCTTTTCTGTTTCCTTTTTCACCCTTTCATTTTTTATTTTTGTTTTCTTTCATTCTTATTTTTATTGTTTCCTTCCCTTACAATTTTTTTTTGTCATTCTTTTTTTTTATTTGCATTTTCAGTGCTTCATTTTTTTCATTTTCATCTTTGTACTATTTATGGTACTTTCTCTTTAATATTTTATTTTTTTAGATTCATTTAATTAAATTATTTTTCTTAATATGTGCAATCAAAATACTTTTTTATGTTATCCTTATTGTATAATATTTAACATCCACTACGATAATATTTTATCAAGTGTCACTTTCAAATTTTATTTTTGTGCTAACTTTTCCTCTTAATCTACTTTTTTTATTTGAGAATTCAAAGTTTCCACCTTATAGTAGAGTCAAGTGCAGATAGAGGTGTTCAAAATATTCGCCAAACCAAACTGCAGGTTATTTTGACAGTTTGGGTGCTTTAACCACAAATAATTTTAGATGGTTTGAACTCTAGAAACCTCTAAAACTACCCACCAAAATAGCCTCCAAACTGTCATATATTTTAATTTTTTATATAAGATAATTTTTATCTTTTTATAGGTTATTTTTTGTTGGTTATTAAAGAGACTCTACACATATAAGATGAACCTTTTTGCACTCTATATTACACATGTAAGAGATTTATTAATACAAGTGGAAAGCTTTAATCCAAGTTTAAATATAATTATGTTGTTTTATGGTATTTATTTCTACTTTTGACACTTTAGTTCGCTTGTTGGTTTCTGTTATTTATTTGTACAATTGACTTTTTAATTTAATTATTGTGAACTTTGACTTGTGTTATTATGACTTGTATTTACTATTGGTGAACTTTGATTTGTATTATTTGAATGGTGAACTTTTGAACATATTATAATTTTAGTTAAATATTACGAACTTTTTTAATCTTAAACTCAAGTCACCCAAACCACTTAGAGTGATTTGGTTTTTATCAAAAAGATCAAATTGCTTGAAAATAAAATTTATATTTAGCTTGATTGATGGTTTAGAGAAAGAACTACCATGCTACCCGCGAACACCCTTAGGTGTGGATTTAGTGCTAGGTGGTTCCTATCTACTTTTATTCAAATGATTTTTCTTAAATGTAAGATTACTCAACTTTTTTTTAGTAAATTCTTTTCTCAGTTATGACTCTAATAAATGTTTATCATTGATTAATTGTTCCCTTTAAATAATTTCTTCATAGTCGTGTTCTTATCGAAATATTTTTTTCTTCATATAACCACCTATATATAATTTACTATATAATTCCCCCTCCTCCTCCCCCCCCCCCCCAAAAAAAAAAAAAAAATTTTCTTTTTGAAATGTGTTCTATCAAATTTTTTTCCACTAAATTAAACTACTAGGAGAATAATATATGCGTTTAATTAATTTTTTTTAAAACATAGATGTTAGTATAAAAAGAATGTAAGTAATGCATGCGTAAAGCATATGCTTATGACTGGTGCATATATAAACGTGAAAAAAACCACTTTTGTACTTTCCTCAATATGCAACAAATGTCGCTCCCTCAATTTTTTTCTTTATTTTTCTTTCTTTAAGTATCTTTTTTTTTCTCTGCATTCATCTTATCCCCTTTTTTTTCTTTTCCTGTTTCTCTTTATATAATATAATATCTCTTTTTGTTTATTTTTCTTTTGAGATATGTTTATTATATTATTATTTTTAAATGTGTCCATGTGTTTATTATGAATTATTTTATTTAAAAAAATATAACGAAATGATACATATGTGCTTGGCTTGTCTTTGACTAGTCTAATAAAATATCACCAAGTGATAGAAAAGAAATAAATAAAACAAATTAATATAGTGTTTGGTACATCATTTTAAACTAAAGGTTCGTTTGTTTTGAGTATTATTTGAATTTAATAGATTTAAATTTATATTCGAGTATCAAAAATCCTTTGGATACGTGTTTATTTTTCCAAAAATTCAAATTCTTTGAGTATCAAAAATATAAGTTTTTAGAGTTGTTATTCCCCTTAAACTTTTAGTTCGTTTGGTTCATAGATTTGAATAAAAAATTTGAATAAAGATTTAAATTTTTGTGAGGGAAAATACTATAGCAAAATGATTCGAATTGTGATTCCAACAATGAACCAAACGGACTCAGATATCATTGCTACAGTAAAAACTAAAATTCTTTCTCTTATATTTGAAAAAAAAATAATAACTTCTTCATTTGATATCGAATTTAGATGATTCTTTTTCATTGTGTTCTCGGTGAAGAGAGGAATAAATTAAGATCCATATTGCATATTTTTTAGGATTATTAATATTAAGATTTTATTAGATTTATTGATAAATCAAAAACTATTTTCACTACCTTTCTAAACATAAATTTTAATTTTATTCTATACTCAGATTAAAACCTAAATACACATCCAAACACGAATTCGGATAACAATTCAAATCACTAACTCAAATTCTAACTCAAATTATACTAACTCAAATTAAATCACTAATTTGAATCCATTTACCAAACGGACCCTAAAACTTTTGGTTCAAACACTATATCATGTTAAAGTATTATGCTATAGCATGTGAGAGTTTTACACTATTGTTGATTCAAACTAATTAATTTGAACCAATGTACCAAACACCCTATAAATGTATTTTTTTTTGTCAAATATGATGAGCATAACTTATTTGTGGCCAATGTTGAATCAGTCTCATTAAACCTATTTTACTAAAATCTCCCTCAAAAATGACAAAAAAAGACAAAAATTAGTCTGACGCAACTTTTTGTTAGAATTTATCTTTAAAAAAAAAAAAAAAAAGGACCACAAGATCTCACTTAATCCTCCTTTTTTGTTTGTTATTTAACGTTCACTCCAAAATGAAGGGTTAAGTAGGACTAATTCAAACAAATTTAGAGACAAAGTGGAAGTTTTTAAAATTTAAGAAGCAATGCGAAAATGATCCTAAATTGATTTATTTGATTGCACTTCTAATCTAATATGTTTATACAAGATCAAGAATAGTTTTGTAGGAAAGTGAAATTAGAAGATGACTTTCCTATTTCTTTTTATTCATTTTATTTTATAATATCTAAATAACATAATTAATCAATATTTAACTACAAATAGAGAATTAATTAGTATAAACCAAAATTAGAATTTAGTTAAAAGTTTCAAAAGTGAAATAAAGGATATGTGCTTTACATTTCTCCTTTCCTCCTTGTCTTCCTCAGAGAAAAAAAGAACAAAAAAAACCCAGGCTAATTAAAAATATGACTTTAAATGCTGAAACTTTTAATCTTTTCACTCGTTAAAACAAATATTTTGGTCATTAACCTTATCTTACACACACACACACACACACACACACAGACATACATACATACATACATACATACATACATACATACATACATATATATATATATATATATATCATAACATGTCTTCTCCCAAAGTATCTCTAGTAAACTAAAGTTATTAGAAAAATATGTATAAAATCTAGAAAAAAAATGATCTAAAACTATTAAAAAAAATACTCCATCTCTTCCTTCTCTTCTTACCATGTTCCCATGGCCTTGGCACTCTAAAAGAGGAGTGGAACTCTTAGAATGCCAAGGCCATGGGAACATGGTAAAGGGAGTAGGAAGAGAGGGTGTATCTAATGGTTGCGTTTAGAGTATTTCTAGCAAGCAGCACCTCTTTGTGGTCATTTGAAACTTTGGGAAAGAGAGACTTGAATCTAGGTTTTTGAAGGTAAGTCAAATCTTTATGTTAATTTTTTTGGGATAAAAATCTTATTTAGAATAGGATTTTTCTTAGTTATAAAATATGAAATGTATGAAAATTAAACCTCGGATCTACGATTTTCGAAAAGGAAAAGGGAGGTTCAAGACGAATAATTTGTTTCACCTTGTGACCAATTGTGGTGCATATGACAATTATCGAGTTCATAAGTGAGCGATTGAAGGGGCATTATTATTTTGCTTTTTAATAATATGTTACAATATCAGAGTAAACTTTATGATTCCTAGTTTATTTCCCAATTATGAACACATTTTGTGAAAAATATTCATAATATGTACAATATGCTTGATAAAAGGATCTCAACTGATAGCAGTTTAGGTGAGCATGTGATCGAATGATGTTATGTTTTAGCAGTCAAGGAAGTCATTATTATCTTTATTCTTTTCATAATATCTTTTTAAATTGTTGATAAACTTATTTTTTACTTTTGTTCTATAATAGGGGATAATATGTTTATCATTATTCAACATGATGGAGAATGTAAAAATAAGCCAGGCTCTTACTGATAATATGTCATGACCCGAAAATGGGGCATGACGTGTAGGTTGAGTTTAAGAAAATAATTTAAATTAGATAGAAATTTTAAAACTTGAAATTACATTAGAAATGAAATTAATAAATGTGACAATTTTTTTTATATGGATTATTCAAGATTGATTACAAAATACAAATTCTAAAAGCAAAGAAAATGAGGTGGAATAAAATAACTACCTCAAATAAAACTTTAAATCTCAAGAATTTAGTTTTTCAAAGTAACCCATAAGCTTACAAGTTTTGCCAAAGCACATCAATGAGATAGTGTTTGGCCATATAGTCATTTCATATATACAGATAAACTAAGGTAGAAAAAAGACAATATAGATACAGTGGCACAAACCGTCTTAGAAAGTTGACACATGTCATAAGCCCAATAAAAAGCGTCACAATATACATATTGACAAATTGTCAACACCATCTCGATATTCACTTAGTACCACTCTTTGCTTTGCCTAAAAGATGGGGTTAATTTAAAACAAAAAAAATGAGCGAAAGGCCCAGTAGGATGATATGTGAACAAACTTTAACAATTTAAAACAACTAAGGTAATTAAATAGTTATAAGGTAAATCGATAAATAATTGAAATATCAATGGTTGCAAATGAATTTAAAATGATTTTAAAAGAGATGAGATGTTTTATTCAAGTTTCCATTCTAACCCCTTAGTATATCATATACATTTAACATATTCATAATCATTTAGCCAATGCACTCGCAATGGAGCTCCTCGACAAGGTTTAGGGGCTTGCTCCTAAGGTTACACTCTACATAACCCGATTTCTCTAGCTATGAATAAAATCTACCATATGGGATCCACTTATCTTCGATGGTGTTTGAATTTTCCTAATATGTTTAGAATTTCTTATTCCGAGTCTAAATCAAAATTCTCAAATCCATTCATCAAAATATGAATTTCCTCATATTTACATATCATATACATTTTGCAAACTTGTAGCAATATACAAAACACATGCATAAACAACTTTGTAATAGACATGCTTATTTCATAAAGTTTAACAATATTGCCAACAACATCATTCAAAACATGGTTACTAAGAAAAGGGGTTAGAAATCCTATCTCTTTAGCAAAGCCTCTAAGAATACTTTTAATTTTTCATTAATCGAACTCGCACAACGTATGCTCCAACGCTGCCCAACCTTGAGGGTATTGAAACAAGAGAACCAAAACCATAAATGCATATGATGTATAATCCAATCTCTAGCGTGCCATTTAGTGCCTTAAAATGATCATGAAACATAAATTGATTTTCTACAATTTTAGAACGTTAAAACAAGGGTTTTAAGAATGTTTAAACATGATGGAACATGGAAGAACTGAATCAGAACAAACTGAAGGCATTGTTGGGCTTGGTGGAAAAGGCAGTAGCTAAAGCTACATTGCATAGTTGACCCTAATACAAAGGACCGCGCCTCCACTGAACCTAATTTTTTCGTCCTCGGGCAGATTTATTAGTTTCTAACCAAAACTTGAAAACTTCATAAAAAATAAAATACAACTCCGATTTAGGCTCATGATAGCTTGTTAGAAAGCTTAGAATGTCTACTTTTTAAATATTTAAACCAATCTACAAAAATCATTTTCAGTTAATCCCAAAAATTTGAGAAAGGACCACTGCTCATTAAGGTATTGTTAAGTTTCTAGAACACCAAGTTTTTCTTTAAACTAAATCATATTATCATTTTACAAAATCTCAAAACCATTTCAAATATCTAGTAAGCATTCCATACTCATAGTAAACACATTTGCATCAATTTTTTTTTTTATCAAAATCATCATTAAAACCATATCTATATCATTTCTTGAAAATAGAGATGAAAACATGATTAGGTTTACTCCTTAAGCTCAAAACTTTAAACACCAATCATAAAGCTATAGAAACTAGTTTTAAACATTTCTAACATGTTTCTAACATTGTTGTCGAACTAAGATGAAGGTTGATTGCTGGTTTTAGCTCAAGACTTAAGCTTTTGCTCATAAATACTCAAATATGCATGTTAACTTACCTAGAAATTTTCATGAAGTTTAAACATGAAAATCATGCTTTAAACTTGAAGAAAACACATACTAAAAACTAAGTTTAGATCAAGGAAAAAGCTACTTCAAAAATTCTTTGAAAAACACCACACTTTTGGATTAAAAACCAAGCCTGAACCTTGAAGTTGGCTGGCCTTATAGGTGGCTGTTTTTGCTAGTTTTCGGCTGAGGGTTTGAGCTGTATTTCTTGGTTATTTTGGCCAGGTTTGGGCCACATTTTTGCCGAGGTTCTTGGTGCTTTTGGACAAGAAATAATGCTATTTTCCTTGGTATTTTTGGGTGGCTTTGGTGGACATTTTCTGCTTCCAGTGGGCTGCTTTCTTGGCCACTTTTGGTTGGGATTTTTGCTTCAATAGAGGTGACAGTGGTTAGGTTTCATGGCTACCTTGGGAGAGTTTGTTGACTATTTTGCTTCAACAAAATGAGAGGAAAAGAGAGTGGGAGGCATGGGAGAAAGGGGGGAGCATTGAGAAGTGTGTGTATGGGTAGTGGGTGAGGAACTCAATGTGGGGGTGTCTTAAGGCCTTGAGACCAGAAAATCTTATATGAGGGTGCGTCTTGGGAGGGGGCTACACGTGTAAGAGTGTGGGAGTGAGGGGTTTAGGAAATTTTTAAAATAAAAGTTAAGAGCGGGGGTGATTTTGAAATAAAAGTTAAATATGGGGGTAAAAGCGCAAATAATGTAAATAGTGGGTACATTTTCAAAAATTAAAATTTGTGATAATAAATTTGTACACCTCAAATTATGTAAATGGATATCATTTATGCAAAAATAAATTTGTACACCTCAAATTAATTTGGTACACTAATTGATCGAATTTACACATAATAAATTGTAAATTAAATTTTCGGATGTTATAGCTCCACCCTCCTAAAAGAAATTTTGTCCTAGAAATTGAAGGTTGCCTCACAAGCAAAATAAGTGCGGTACACTTCTTGCATTCTTAACTTTAGCTCCTAAGTCACTTTATCCTCGTGGTGGTGCTACAATAGTACTTTGTCTAATAGAATCTTTGTCATTGCAAACTTGCTACCTTATGATTAACGACTTGAGTTGGCACCTCTTCATGAGTCATGTCTTCTTGGAATGGCAAGTCATGCCATGAGACAATTGTGTTAAGGTCGGGCCGACACTTACGTAGGACAGGCACATGAAAGACATTGTGAACTTAGGACAATTCTTGAGGCAAGTCAAGGTGATTTGCAGCAACACCAATTTGCTACGAGATTTGTGGACAGTTCGATGTATCATGATTGATGTTTCCCACTAACACCAAAACGAGAAATTCCCTTGCGTGTGGAGACTCTCAATAGAACATAGTTGCCATCTTGAAATTCCATAGACCTACATCTTGTGTCAACATAACTCCTCTAATAACTTGAACGATTCCTAAGCGCCCCCAAATAAGGTAAACTATTTCGCTATTGTTTGGCATATTATCCGGTTTAGTGGTGAGTCATCTCTAGGTTTGAGCCTACAAAGTTGTACCAGATGTGGACTACCTTCAAAATACCTCAATGGAGCCTTATTGGTGACAACTCAATACCCTTTGTTATAAGAGAATTCAGCTAGGTTCAAGTGCTTTTCCCGAAATTCACCAAAGTTTAAGGTCCAAGCGTGAAGCATATCCTTGAGAATCTAAAGAATTTTCTCAATCTGTCCCTCGGTCTAAGGATGAGATATTATGTTAAATTCAACTCCGCTCCAAAGGTTTCTTGAAAAATCTTCCAATACTTGACATTAAAATGAGTATCTTTATTTGAAGTGGCCAATGACATAACCATGTATAATCGCACAAGGCGCCCTGAAACTCTCCCAAGTCTTTCCCTGGAAAATTAGGCTAAATGAAATAAATAAGACGGGTCTAATTGGTCGGTCTCATACTTACGGTTAAACCATGTGTCAACATGATCTTTCTAGACCTAGAGTTGGGTCGGTCTTAATGGAACCAAACTCGATATATGACCTCAAATGACCTTTACGACTCCATACAACTCTCAATGCCAATAAGTCAATGATTAACTAAAATACATAAGATGATTCGTTAGACAAGAAGACCTCAGTAAATAATCATTTTATCATTAGGCAATTCCTAGAAATGTGTAATTTGAGCAAATATATATCCAAACAATAAATCCTGTAAACATCTTATGCATCTCCATAGGTATGAACTTATCTTGAGGATAATGGGTATTCAATCCTAATTTGAGCCCTTTAATTCATTCATAATAGTCCTTAAGGAGATAATATTATGCAATTCAATGACTCGACAACATCCCCAATAGTTATGTTAAACTTCAAATGTGCATACTCAATTTACTAACATCAACAATACAGTTCTTAAAGAAACACATGTCTCATCGTGGACATTGGAGTGTGGTTCATCGCTTCAGATACAACAATAATGTCTAAAGTTCAACATCATAAACTACACCGATCCAATCCTTGGTGTCACCCTAAAATTCAATCCTTATGTCCCATAGAATCCCGTAAACCACCTTTGACATTTCAAACTAAATGGAATCACCTGTTTATATTCGAAAATTCACCGATAAGAGAATGCCAACTTAGTGTATTAGAAGGGAATTCCCTATAACAAATAACTTTTCCTATATTAATAAATAGCAATATTACCGCAGGTACTCTACCAATATCTTAAGGCTTTTTCTCAATAAATATATATATCTTAAGGCTTGAATTCAACTGAAGGACTTCAATTAATTAGAGTGAGGATGAAATCTTAAATCCCTTCAATTCACACACTTTATAAGGCTTCTCTTCCAGATCATGATTAGTAATCTTCTTCAACTCTTGCCCAAACCTCTCCATAGCAATCTCCGTTGGCAAGCAAATCGGAACCACCACCCCTTTCTCCCTCTCTCTTCGTATGAAACATGAAAGCTAATGAGAGACAATGCCATGGCTGGACCGCCAAAAACCGGAAAACCCCAACCGAAATCTACCTCCCCGAACCCTATATGCATGTTATCCGAGACGATATAGTTCCCCGACACCACATACAAAGGCCGTCCCTTAATCACCATCAGACTGGCAACAGACATGATGTAGTCTTCGTTCATTTGCACTTTAGCCTTCTTCACCAACTCCACCACAAACCCTAATGGACTCTCGCGCAAAACCCTAGCGGTCGAGACCACAGCGGGGTAGGCGAACGCATTGCCGTAGTACCCCAAGGGCAAGCTAAGATCTTTAACATTCTTGTTTCCTCGTATATTTGTTAAGCAAGAAATGCGAACGGTTTCTTCAGGGTCAAGTCCAAGTGCAATTGTACGGCATTTCCACATACAAGCCGTGATCAACTCAAAGCGGGAACAGTTTCGGAGGTGTTTGGGAAGTTGTCTTCTCATGTTCATGATTTGGTTGGGGCTGAAGAAGAATGAGAGTTGAACGACGTCGTTTGGGTCCATGACCATGTTTTTGTTGTTTGAGCCATTAGAACTGGATGGTATTTGTTGGTATTCATGATGTGTACAGGTTATTCTTGGTGGGTTTCGGGCGTTTAGGATTTCCCGTTGCCAAACAGGAGGAGTAGATGGGGTGTTTTTGCCACGTGCCATTTCTGCAACTGTGTTTAAGAACTGGAGCAAACCAAATGCGTCACACATTGTATGGTTGAGGCGTACGGCCAAAGTAAATCCTCCACATTTCAACTGAGTCACCTGTACAAGAAAATATCATATATCACTTGTGATAAATAAGTTTTATTGGTCTGAAAAAGTGACATTCAATTTTGTTTTGTCCTGTCATTGATCTAGTTCCTTGTCTTGAGCTTGGTAATTAAGTTAATCAATCACCTAAGTTATATCATAAGCACATTGAAGGTTAAAAGTACAGAAATGAGAATTTTACAGTAGGATATCATACCTAAAGTTATGTTTTGAATCAATAAATTTGTTTTAAATTTAATCAATTTTGCATATATATATATAGATATATATATTTATTTATTTTGACGTGCTTTTGACTAAATTTAAGTTAAAAAAATATCAATATCAATAGGAATGCTTGACCTTAAAAAACTTTTGGAGAAAAACTAAATGGAATTTCCTAATCCTATTAGTAGTGTTTGTTTTCTAACTTTAGATAGGGTGTTTAGCAATGTAGTTATAACTATTGGCCAGAACTGTTTTTACTATAGCATGTGAAGCTTTAGACTATAGCGATTTTTTTATTGTTATCATAATATGTGAGAGCTTTACACTGTAGAGATTTTTTTTTAATTGTTATCATAGCATTTGAGAGCTTATACTATTTATAACTGAGAAAGTGATCTCCACTACAACTGTCAAACATCTTGTCAATTAAATTTATGTCAAAATTGAAAAGTATCAAAAAAAAAAATTTAAACTAATGGCTCAAAGTAATATGCAAGTGATAGGGTATTTTTCATATCTTATCAAATAATCCTTAAAATAAAATATCTAGATTCGGAATATATATATAAATTATATAGAAAAAAGAGGGGGGAAATGTGCTACTGTGCACCGGTGATGTGCATGAAAGTTCTTGGCATTTAATATTTGTGCTCCCTTTACACTGTAAGATTAGTCCAATATACATTGTAAATTGCCGTTTAACTCAAATTCAGAAAATCAACTTAAAAAGAAAGGAAGAGGTTAGCTAATTTACCTGAATTAACAACAAAGGACAGTCAAGAATACCATCCGATCCAGGAACATTATACAGGAACTCATCTAGGAATGGACATGGCGGACGGATCGCGTCCCCGAGCTGCTCGAGCTCGACATCCGCCTTCGCTGCCACGAACAAAACCCCCTCGCCGGTGCAATCCACCATGAGCTTCCTGTTGGAGCCTTCCCTAAGCCTTCCAGCAAAGGGGTAGTAGTACACTAAAGCCGTAGCTAGTGCTTCCCTAATTACCCTTATGGGGTCTTCCTTTAATTTCACTGAAGGTTTATCGTTATTACTATTCTTGTAAAAGAATATAAGAGGAATTTGAAACCTAAGCCCTTCTTGATCGTCTATATCTGACAGGAGTTTTAGCTCTTTAGGTGTTGGTTTCGATGGTGTAACAAGCTCAGGCTCACACCTGTTTACCTTAAAAAATGCTAAAGATGAGGATGATGTTGATGTCATTTTTCTAATTGTTGTTCTTGTTGTTGGTTTTGGTTTCCTATTTTTGTGTACGGACTGGGATTCAGTGACTCAAGGAGAAAGGAAGGGTGGCATATATGATTGAATGTGAATGTGTGTGAGTTGTCGGAGTGTCATTCGTTTATATAGGAAAAGTGCTAGGTCGTAATTCGTTAAAAAGCTAGGCGTTTAACCAAACGTGACCCAATGGGGCAGTGACCCTAGGTGGGACCCACTGAATGAACTTTTTCCTAATGAAAAAGTTGATTTTATCTCCTAGGTTTATAACCTTATTACTCATAAAATTGTGAGCCCTAATCTAACATAAAGTATACTTTTAGATTGAGTCATACTATTTTGTTAGTGACGGTGTTATAATTCATTGGGTTAAACATGATTGCTCTTTGCACAATATCAAAGGTTAAAAAAAAGAGGATCTATTATTAATAGGGGTGGCAAAATCGTGTCCTTTGTTGTATTAGTGTCAATATGTTTACAACACGACACGATTAGGCCGAATACGAACATGACACGATTAATAAACGTGCCAGAAATGCAAACACGAACACAACCCACCTGTGGCACGTGTAACACAGCATGACACGATTAACACGATTACCAAGCGGGTCGTGATAGGTGGACACGATAATAATACGTATATAGCACGTTTATGACCCAGTTAACTAAAAATTAAAAAAATTAAAAAAAGCCAATGAAGAAAATTAACAAAAAAACAATATTTAATTAATACTATCCTACTACAAGTATTTTAAATATTTTTTTTAAAGTTTAAATGTGTTATAAACGAGCGGGTTATGTCGTGTTGTGTTGACACGTTTACGGCCCGTTTAATTAAACGTGTTAAGGCATGTTAGACGTATTAGCATAAATCTAGCTTGTTTGTTTTCGTATTATTTGTGCCAACCTATTTATGGTCCAATTAATAAACGTGTGGTCCTAGCTCATTTATCTCGTGTCGTTTTTGTATCGTGCTATCGTGTCATGTCCGAAATTGCTGGCTCTAGTTACTAATAGTTTCTAGCATCGACCTCAATGGGTCAAGGAAATTCCTCTAGAATGAGTTTCTTGTCAAGAAAAAGAGCATAAGAGACCAAATCATGAGCAATTTTGTTAGTTTCTCTACAAATATGGTGTCAGTTTGGCAAAAGCAGTTCTCACAAAATTTAAACTAAAAAGTAGTCGAAATCATAAAAAAAAAGGTTCAAACCCTTTTTAAAAACGAACACTTACTTAGCGCTTAACAAAAAAAAAAAAAAAAAAAAAGGAAACATTTAACAAAGAAGATAAGACTCATTACAATAAAACTTAGCTTTTTTCACAGTTTAAACAATTGGCAATGCATCTTACTTCACGTAGTGGATATGCAGCTCCACCTCCAAAGCCGTGTATAATCAACAAGATTGGATATAATTTTTTTTAAGAATTATTGCTTAAGATGTTAATTTGAATCATTAATTATACTTAATATTCTCTTAGTCTCATATTGGATTGTATTTTATTTTTAATTATTTAAATGCAAAAATAATAATAAATTAGTCTAAAAATTATAAGTGCGAAAACATTATTTTGGAGATAAGATTTATTTAAAATATATATCAAAGTTCGATAATAATTAAACAGGCTAATTTATCCTATATATCCCCGCAAAAAGGGTATGTCATTTAATGAGCATGAGATCATCTTTCTTTCAACATCTTTTATTTCAAACACATTGGTAACATATATATATATATATATATATATCTGTGTAAAACAAAAATCTTTTACGGCCAACCTAGAAATACTATATTTTTTATCCATGGCCACAAGCGTATGATATATTGAAAGTGAGAACGTTGCATATAGGCTTCATCTTTTGTTCACTTTTACCTTTGGTTGAAAATAGTATAACCAATAATATTATGTTTTCCTTAAAAAAAAATTATATTACATTATTTAAATATATATTTTAATTTGATTTTTTATATAATAATTAAATGACGTTTTATAAGGTTTGATTTTGATTGGGCCTAAACGAATCATGACTTCGTGCGTGGTAGGGACGGTAATTTTGGACACATACGATGACACGATACGAAAATGACATGAGATAAGGGGGTTTGGGCCGCATGTTTATTAATTGTATCATAAATGAGTTAGCACGAATAATACGAAAATAAACAGACTGGATTCATGCTAACATGATAAACATGCCTTAGCACGTTTAATTAAATGGGCTGTAAACGTGTTGACATGGCACGACACGACTCGCCTATTTATCACACATTTAAACTTAAAAATAAAAATGTTTGAAATATTTATAGTAGGTTAGTATTAATTACATATGTGTTTTTGTTAATTTTCTTTACTGGCTTTTTAAAAAAAAAATTTAATTTTTTTTATTATTTTTTTAAATTTTTAGTTAATTGGGTCATAAACGTATCATATGTGTGTCGTTATCGTGTCAATCCGTCATGGCACGTTTAATAATCGTGTTAATCGTGTCGTGCTGTTTTACGCGTGTCATAGGCGTGTCGTGTTTGTGTTTGCATTTTTGACACTTTTATTAATCGTATCGTATTTGTGTTTAGGTTAAAGGTGTCGTGCTGTAAACGTGTCGACACAAACACGATTATTGTCACCTTTAAATTGCATGGGGGACGAGTCAGCTTACTATCTAGTTACGTTTTCATTAACATGGGATTAATTAATTACTATTTAAGAGACTAAGAATTAGACACACGATTTCAACTTCGAGTATAAGTGTGAAAAGGAAGGACTCAAATCCTCTATGTCAGAAGTGACGTCTCAAACCCTGTCCACTTGACACGGAAACACCACATTATTTATAAGTTTAATTTAACATTTTTGTCATATGTTTAATTCCCTTAAATATCTTCTCTTTTCTTTTCACTTTTTTTTGAAAGGCATTTTTTTTAAGAAAAAATTAAAAGTACTGCTACAACTCAAGCCACATCGGCAGCAATTCAGGAAATACAAAATAAAAAATAAAAAATAAAAGTAGAGGAACAAATGAAAACCGATGTTTGCTTCTTGTCCTCCGTTGAGTCATCTACAGCTAGATGATAACGTGGAGTTTCCTTGTTGAGCCCACATGGGCTGGTACAATGTTTTTGGACTTGAAAGCATAGGATTTGAATCTGAGACGTAAAACGAAACGAAGAAGAATTGATTATTGAATTTGATGTGATGTGCAGTAGGACGTGTTAAGTGCAATAAAGTTTAGGCCATCGTGGTTGTGAGTCAGGCACCACAGAAATCTACATGTTGTTTTTCACATGTTAGATAAAACATAGACACCAATCAATGTATGTGGACTACATCATTGTTTTTTGAAGTATACACGATTTTAGTTTCGAAACATGATTCAATGTTAAACGCTGTCACTGATAAAAAGTGAACTCTAATTGTGAGACATAGATAGTAAGATCCACTTATCTATCTTTTATTAATAAATAGTATTTAACATCATAAATGTTTTATAGTAATGTTTTTTTTAAATTATTTATCTTTTTAAAACTCATGTTTTATATTTATTTAAGAACTATACCTTTAATTTTTTATTTCAATAAAAATATGTATTCATATTAGATTTAATACATATATCTATACTTTTCTCTATCAACTCACAAATTTAGTTTAAAAAGCCAAAAATACCCTCAAATAGAAAAATCAAAAATGAAAAGATTTAAAATAATTAATCTACGATTATTTTTGTGTGCTTTTGTTTTTGTTTTTCTTCTAATTTTTGAAAATTTTACTCTTTTTTCCTCTTTACTTAAGAATTATTTTGTTATTTAAAAGATCAAAATCAATAATTGATTAAGATAAGTTATAGATTTTGTATATTAAATCTAATATGAAAGTATCTTATTTGATGAAATATAAAACTAAAAATATAGTTTTTAAATAAATTTAAAATGCATGGTATAAAAAAGAAAATAATATTTTTTTTACTTTTTCCTTAATTGCTCTGACAATTGGAATCTACTTATTTTTGTGAATTACAAATAGCTCTTTGAAACTGAAAAATAATTTCACTACTAATACACAAAGTGGTCTTTTAATTTTAACATATGGGAATGGCTAGTGACTAGGAAGAGACGCTCTAAAATTTCTCATAGATGAGACCTAAAATCTAGTGTGTTAGATTTAATTAGATGATCTAAAACAGGTCTAAAAAATACACATTAACCTTAGCACACTTTAATCTTCTCTCTTTCTTCTTTCCTCCCACTGTCTCATCCGCGTTTTTCTTCCTCGTTAGCAAACTCATGTCCTTCATCAGCAAGCCAACAGTATTTTTCTTGGGCAAATTAAAAAAAAAAAAAAAGAACAAGATGGAAAAAGAAAAACCATTCCTGGTGAGATGAGCTCAACTGCATATATATGATTTTTTTTCTCTTGTTTTTTAAGGGAAAAAAAGTCTTTTTTTTTTAGACGAAAAGCAAAATTTGAGCTAAAAACCAAATCTCCATCACATGAAGGTTGTTACCTAGTTGGTAAAACCAAGGAAAAAGAACTCTAATATGAAATTAAAGGAAAAAAAGATTTATCGTTCGCAAGAAATCGAGAGCCACCAGGGGTGGCAGAGTTTGTTGGCCTTTAGGCAGAGTGGGGATCGCACTGTGCGCCGCCGTCGGTAGCTGAGGAGATCGCCGACGTACCACGTTCTTACTCCTGTTTTTTCCTCCTCTTTTTCAGCCCGATGATTTTCTAGTTGGGGGCACGAGAAGCTACAAAGATCTTTAGACATTCTTGGTTCTCATGGTCAAAAATTCAATAAAATCTATTATGGGGTGTTTGGAAGTGGTAGAAATTAGTGGTGAGAATCTTTTTTACTGTAGCATATGAAAGCTTTATACTGTAGTAATTTTTTTTATTGTTATTATAATATGTAAGAACTTTATACTATTTATAATTGAGTTTGTTGTAAGAACTGTAGTTTCTACCACTTTACCAAACACCCGGTAAAAATCTAGTGGTTTTGGTATCTTAAAATGGACAAATTATTTGCTTTGTTTAAATAAATGGACAAATCATACACATGTGGCTCTGATAGTCATTCATTAATTCTTTTTTGTTCATTTAGTTCTTATTTGTTAAACTTGCTAATAGCATCTTTAACAAAGGTTAGAAAATGGAGATTGTTGGCAGTCGCTAGATTAAATCTCCAGCGTTTAGGTAGAGTGCAGATCTCGCCGCCGTTGTGGAACAAAACTAGGAGTCGCCTGACATGGAAGACGAAGGCTTGGCCTTTAATTATATCAGTTTCTTTTATTTTTTGAAAAGCCTCGGTTATATTTTGGTGCTTCAACGCATATATCTTTTTGAACTTGTTTTTGTGGTGCCTACGTTCAATCCAATAAAGCTGCACAGTCGGACCGTTTCTCATTGATGATGAGCCCTTTTATGCGTCTCTCATTCTAGTTTCTCCCTTAAGGGCATGTTTGTTGAAAAGGATTAGGAAGAATTAGATTTTATTAAATCTTAATACTTTATTTCGTAAAAAATTTTAAAGGATTGGCCATGCTTGAATCTCCTTGGAAAGGGTTTAGGTAATCCTTTGTTAAAGCATGAGATTAAACATAACTTTTGTACATTGTAAAAATTTTAAGGACCTAATTGTAATATTTATAAAAATTTAAGGTCAAATTATAATTTTTTAAAAAATAAGAGTTCAAAATATAATTTTATACGTAATGGAAATATTTTAAATAATTATATTTTTATTTTTATAATTTTAAAAAATTACAATTTAACCTAAAATTTGACATTCTTTTATAAAAAGTTCCATGTCTTAGTAACATAACACCAAACATGATATTAGATTAGCTAAAATTTTATTCAATTCATTTCAATACAATCTAATCTAATCCTTTAACACTATGTTATCCAATGCTATCTTATCTAATGTACCAAATGAGCCTTTATAGTCTCTCTGTGTATATATATATATATATATATATATATATGTATGTATAATTCTACATATATAGACAGACACTGATTAGACGTTACTTAAAATAATATTGCTCTTAGCTCCTGCATTGCATTTATTGTTGTAGTTGTTGCTGCATTCATACATGTTTTGCATATACGACGTGACATTGGCAAGCGCACAGGCAAAGCAAACCAAAAACCAAAAAAAAAAAAAAAATTATTTTCATTGTTTTAATATGATCCTTTTTACTTTAAAAAAAGAGCCAAAAAAAAAAAAGAAAAAAGCAAAGCAAAATAAAAATCTATTGCCATAATTTTTCATACTTTTCCAGGCATCCCGTAATTATTTTGTAATAGATTTTTTTTGGTAATTATTTTGTACCACTTATACTTTGAAAATTGACGTTCATATGTTGGATTATTTGGAGTCCCTACACGCTTTGTGAAGATAAATAATATATGCGTTGTGAGAGCTACCATTGAGATGCATACATTAGAATATATGTGATGCAGCGCATTTTGGGTTCCTTGAAGTCAGCCAGTCGCCCGGCTACTACGACTAGCGGCCGACCTCCCCAGTCATCGAGAAGTTCTAGAAGTTTCCCCATTTTGAAGATTTTTTAAGTTATTTTCAAAATTCAAATTGAAGTTTTTTTTGTAGCTATGAATTTTAGGATTGTTTTGTAGATTTCTTTTAATTATTTTATGCATTTAGAATTTTATAAATGGGCTATACTAGTTTGTTATTTTCGGTTCATTTAGAGATTAGATAATTCCTGATAAAAGTTCAGATAAGTTTTTCTCTCTTTTGTTCTTATAATTTTCTTAGGATTCTATGAAATCAACAAGTGATTGATGTTAATTTTCATGGTATTATGAGAGAATCAACAGTTTCTAGATGTCATTTCATCTAGTATTTAGATTAAATCAACGGGTTTTTTAGCATTTTTATTGAATCAACAGATTTTAAGAATTTATCCTTTTTTTTTTATTTTTTTATATACTTCTACTACGTCAGTTGGTATTAGAGCCAAATGTTCTTACACTGCCAATACCGCCGCCATACCTCCCCGCTATCACCAAGAAGACCGTCAACCTGCCAATGGAAGCACTCCAACAAGAAGTCGCTCTCTTACAACAAGAAGTTGCCACGCTTCAACTCACTCACCTCCAGGATCAACTTGCTTCTATCAAGGAGAAAGTCGATGTTCGTGCCTTGCAAAATGAAAATGGTTATTTTGAAGATGAAGAGGAAATTTTCGAAGATGAGGAAAATTTTGAAGACAAGGATATAAACGAGGAGGGTGATTCTTCTCCACTTTTCTACGAAACTTGTGACGAAGAAGCAATCTTCGATGAAGATGTTGATTGAAAAATTTGCTCGTGGTCTAATCTTCGACAAGAGTGATGGAGAAGATGACGATCAAATAATTAATTTTAATCCAATCTTTGACAATGACGGAGGAGAAGAAGAAGTTCAACATAATTATTTTGGTTCATCATTTGATGACCCCGATGGTGAAGAGGGAGAAGATTTAGATTCGATTCTACTCTAGCCGTCGACGAAGATATTTTCTTTTTCTATGTCTCCTATCCGACATCACCTCCCCTACAGTTCTTCCCAAATCGGCCGTGTTTAAATTTGACATAATTTATTTTATTTTGCCTAGTCTAGACAAGGATCGTGTTCATGAGTGCCATAAATTTTTTGCTTCGAAGGTGGTTCATCCTGAATTCATGAAGCGGATTCTTCTCTATCCTTACCACTTGAAGCCACTCATGATTCAAGGGCTACTGTTTTCCAGGTTAACGGGCCTGATGCAAGGCATATTGTGTTCCTTGAAGATAGCTAGTTGACCAGCTACTACTACTGGTGGTCGATTGCCCCTAATCAGCTAGAAGTTCTGGAAGTTTCCCTATTTTAAAGAATTTCCAAGTTATTTTCAAAATTCAAATTAAAGATTTGTTTCCCATTATCAGATAGAATTTAGCTACAAATTTAGGATTATTTTCTAGTTTTCTTTTATTTATTTTATGCAGTTAGAATTCTACAAATATGCCAGATTAGTTTGTTATTTTCAGTTCATTCGGAGATTAGAGAATTACTGATAAAAGTTTAAAGGAGTTTTTCTCTCTTTTTTTCTTCCAAATTTCTTGGTATTCTACAGAATCAACAAGTAATTGATGTATATTTTCTTAGAATTTTGAGAGAATCAACAGATTTATAGAAGTCCTTTCTTTTGGTGTTTAGATTGAATCAGTAGATTTTCTGACATTCTAATCAAATCAATGGTTTTAAGAATTTATCTTTTTTTTATTTTATTTTTTTTCCTATATGCTTCCGCTACATCAATATCATCTGGTTCGTGCAAAAATAACTGATTTTAATACTGGTTTTAAGAGTAACCAGGAATAATTCCGCTTGTTCTAGAAGAGTTTCGTCCAATGCTGTAATAATGTTCGTTGGAAGCCGCCAGGTCCTGCGAAGTACAAATTGTGTGTTGATGCTGCTCTTTGTAAAATTAGAAACAACGGTTGGTGCTGGCGCTGTTATTAGAGATTCGGATGGTGATGTATTGGCAGCCTTGGCTACTAATTTTCATAGAACATTGTCACCCCTGGCAGAGGCAACTTATTTAGACTATGAAAAGACCTAAATATTTTTTACATTTTATCAAGAGTGTTTAGATTATATTTTGCAGTTAGATAGAGTGGAGAAAAGGTAAGTATAGTGTATAATTTTAATATCCGAAACCATAAATATAGTACAATCTAAAATATAAGATATGATTTTTTTATATCTTCAAAATAAAGGTATAAGAAAAAAAAAAGAAAAAAAAACCTACGGTAAGGTAATTTTATCATTAGTGCTTGATCCTGAACACTAAATTTGACTAAAATCATATCAAAACAAAAAGAAAGATATGCAAAACAAATATTTATTTTTTAATAAAATCTAACATTTCATGATAAAGCCTACCGACTGGATATTTTTCATATAAGAAAGTTTTCAACATGTGTTTTATAGTTCTTGAAAAATATTGTAATATAATTTTTATGTTATTTATTCCTAAAGAAAAAATGGTGTATGTCGCCCTCACTGAAGTATAAAGCTGACTCAGCCACTGTTCAGGGCTGCTGAAGCAAAAACCCTTCTTTTAGTTTGCCATGTGCTCATGATATTGGTTTCCATCTCCTATCAGCAGAGTCGGATGCATTAACTGTCGTCAATGCTCTCAATAATAATTGTCAATTTAATAATGAGGTTGGATGTATATTATTAAATGTATTTAGTTTACTATCTTTTTTTTTTCTAGGAGCTGATGTTAAGCATATTAGCTGCTAATCGAACTACGCATGTTCTTGCTAGATTCTCTCTCCAGTTTGATAGAGAATTGATTTGGTTGCAGGAATGTCCTCTACTCATAAGCTCTGTTATTGTACGTAACTTGCATAATTATTAACATAAGATGTCTTTCTATTAAAAAGAAATTGGCCCTCTAGCTTTGATTTCTGAGGCCATTGCTTAAGATAGACACCAGTCGTGTAAAAGTACTTCCACACAATTTTAACTTTAAAAGCACGATTCACGTTTTTTTTTTTTTTTTTTAGCTCAAGGACAGCGAATTACAAGTGGTTATGATGAAACTACGACTAGTGCACAGTCCTTTTATATATATATATATATATATATATATATGCAGACACTAATTAGACGTTACTTATAACAATATTGCTCTTAGCACATGCATTGCATTTATTGTTATTGTTGTTGTTGCAACCATACATGTTCTGCACACACGACATGATATTGGTAATTGTAATCGTTGTTAAAAAAAAAAAATAGAGGCAATGCAAAAACTAAAATTATTTTCGATGTTCTGATATGATCCTTGTTCCTTCAAAAAACAAATTAAAAAAAAAAAAAAAACGATTGCCATAGTTTTTCATACTTTTCCTGGCATCCCATAATTATTGTGTACTAGAGTTTTTTTGGTTGAAATGATTAATTTGCACTGGTTATACATCGAAATTCGACGTTCCTATGTTGGATTATTTGGAGTCCCCACGCACTTTGTGAGATTAATATTTGCGTTGGAAGACCTACTATTGAGACATAGACAGCAGAACATATCTAGATTGTACAAAAATAACTGATTTTAATATTATTTTAACAAATGCCAACCTTTTTTCTTTGAAAAAAAAAATGTCCATTGTTGGGATTCGGGCATTGGATAACTCCCGTTGCCAAACAGGTGGAAGAGATATTTTTGTACCTCTTGCCATCTCTGCCATGGTCTTCAATAATTGGACTAATCCAAAGGCGTCAAAATTGTGTGGTTGAGGTGGCTACCTCTATGACATAGGAGTGCGTACAAAATTTGTCAATAGACAAAATCAACCCAATCTAATTCAATCTAAATTAAACATTTTAAATTAGATTAAAAAAAGTTTTAGATTAATAATGATAAAAAAAAACTCAATCCAAAAGTTTTGAAATAGATTACTAATTAAAAATTTCTCAATCTCTTCAATTCGTTATTCGAAACCTTATATATATATTTATTTATATATTTTAAAATTTTTAATTACTTTAAAGTTTTAAGTACTATAGATAGATTAAAAATATTTAATTTTGAGTTTTTTTTAATAAAATTTGATTTTTACTTTTATTAAAACTAGTTTGTCTCAATGATTGGCTAGGACAAATTTAGCTTTATTAAGCTATTTCATAATATTATAGATTGTTTGTTTTAATTTTGATGTTGAACAAGTTTACCTTTAATATTTTTATTTTTAAAAGTCATAGCTCAATTTATGAATTTATAAATCCAATCCAAAGTTTTACAGTGGATTGGAGAGTGAAATTTTCTCAATTCAAAGATTTTAAATTAGACTGTAGATTAACCTTAAAGTGGTAAAATCCAATCTTTCACACAGTAGCCTAGTCACCTATACAAGGACATAAAAGTCATTTTCAAAAGGTACAATAATAAAATACAGAAAAATATTCATGGTGCAATTACGTACTATGAGTGAAATTTAAGGAAGAGAAACCTCAATTAGGAGTCCGGCCCTTAACAAATTCATCTAGTGTTTAAAGAAGTAGACATATTATATAGGACACAAACTTCTATTAAAAAAATGGGTTTTTAGCGTACTTTTATTGATTGAAATTATTTCTTTTATAATTTGGTCATTGAAACTGAAAAAAATAACAATTAACTCTAAAAGTTCCATCTTTAATCTAATGAAAAATTTTAACATTTGGATGATAGAATTCTTCTCTAATGCAATGCTTAGTCAAATTTGACAAATGCTACATTACTTGGTACTAAATGTAACATCATGTATAGTTTTATCAAATTTGGGCACTTAGTTGCTTAAATATTAGTTAACATGTTGACTTTTTTATGTGTAATTGCAAAATTCTTATTTGTTGATTTTTAAGATGTAAAAATGTTCACAAACAAAAAGTAGATATGGCATTTAAAAATATTACTATGCATTAGAATATAATTAGAACAACAAATAAAATATGCTATGTTTGTATTTGTATTTGTATTAAGTACAGTCTGGGCAACTAATATGAGAAACGAAATAATTATATAATTTTGTAGCAGATGTGCGTCTTGAACTTCTCGAAGCCTGATACTTTATTTTTTTTTTATTTGACAGTTTGGCATATAGACAAACACAAAATTTGTAAAACAAATAATGAAGGGAGAAATAGAAAGCATAAAATGTGTGCGTAAATATATCTCTTAAGGCTTGTATTTCAATCGAGAACCTCAATTTAGGGCGAGGATAAAATCTTAAACCTCTTGAATTCATCCACCCTGTAAGGCTTCTCTTCATGATCAAGATCAGTAATCTTCTTCAACTCTTTCTCAAACCTCTCCATAGCGATCTCCGTCGGCAAGCAAATCGGCACTACCACCCCTTTCTCCCCTCTCTCTTCGTATGAAACATGAACGCTAAAGAGAGAAACTGTCATGGCTAGTCCACCAAAAACTGGCAAACCCCACCCAAAATCGACCTCCCCAAACCCCACACGCGTTGAATCCGAGACAATGTAGTTCCCCGACTCCGTATACAAAGGTCGTCCCCTAATTACCATCAGATCTGCAACGGACTTGATGTAGTCTTCGCTCATTTGCGCTTTGACCTTCTTCACCAACTTTACCGCAAACCCTAGTGGGTTCTCGCACAAGGCCCTAGCGCTCGAGACCACCGCCGGGTAGACAAATGTGTTGCCGTAGTATCCTGAAGGCAAGCTAAGATCTTTAACGTTCTTGTTTCCTCGAATACTTGTAAAGCAAGAAATGCGAACGGTTTCTTCAAGGTCAAGTTCAAGCGCAATTGTACGGCATTTCCACATACAAGCCGTGATTAACTCAAAGCGGGAACAGTTAAGAAGGTGTTTGGGAAGTTGTCCTCTCATGTCTCTGATTTGGTCGGGGCCGAAGAAGAATGAGCATTGAACGACGTTGTTTGGGTCCATGACCATGTTTTTGTTGCTTGAGCCCGTGGAATTGGGAGGTATTTGTTGGTATTCTTGATGTTTACAGGTTATTCTTGGTGGGTTTCGGGCGTTAAGGATTTCACGTTGCCAAACAGGGAGAATGGATGGAGTGTTTATGCCACGTGCCATTTCCGCAACAGTGTTTAAGAACTGGAGCGAACCAAACCCGTCAGTCATTGTGTGGTTGAAGCGTACTGCCAAAACAAATCCTCCACATTTCAGCTCAGTGACCTATTCACAAGATAATATCAATAACCTCGTAATTAATGAGTCTCATGTCTGAAATAGTGAAATTCAATTTTGTTTTGTTTAGTTATTTATCGGTTCCTTGCCTTGACCTTGGTGATTAAGTTAACTACTCACCCAAGTCAAATCATAAGCCCATTGAAAGTTGTAGGGCAAAGATATTGATAAATCCATGATACGATTTCATAATTGGAGACAGAGTTCTGTATTAAATCGTTAAATTTGTATAAAATGTTGTCAATTTTGTATCTTTTTTTTTCCTCATTTTGATGTGATTATGAATCTAGGATTCAAAACACACACTATTCATACAAATGCTTTACCATAAAAAGAACTCCTGGTAAAAAAAAAAAAAAAATCTAAAAGGAGTTTTTGTAATCCTAATGATAGTGTATGTTTTTAACTTTAGATTGAAAAAAATACCCAAAATATTCTCTGTGTTTTGCATAAATATTGTTTTTGCCCCTTCTATTATTAAAATGTTGAAAATACCTTTTGTTTTTTACTAAAATACTACCTTTATCCTTCTCATTATTAAATTGCCCAAAACATCTTCTGTGTTATTAAATTGCCCAAAACATCTTCTCTGTTTTTAAAATCATACTCAAAATATCTCCTAAAGTAATTAATTTTTAAAAAGTTCTAAGATTATCGCTCCTAGTGTATATTAAATTTTATTTTGAATACAACTTGACTTAAAACTTAAAGAAAAGATGATTTAAAATGTTAAAATAAATATTTTAACTAAGCAAATACTTTAAGTGCTTGAGAGCTTCTAACTTTTTAAGATTGATTTTATTTAGTATTTTAGTTTAATAAAGTTTGAAATTGTATTTAGTCAAGATTAAGAAAGATAATTTTAGTTTTTTAAAAAGTTTTAAGTAAAAATAAAAAAACTCACCGAAACAAAAACACATATACACAAAATAACCTTTCAAGTTAATACATATTGGGAAAGATAATCTAGAAAGTTTTAAAATATTAATTGCTTTATGAGGTATTTTGAGTATGATTTTAAAAGCAAATACGGAGTTTTGAGCATTTCAATAATTAGAATAACAAAATTAGTATTTAGGCAAAACACAAGAGCTCTTTTGAGAATTTTAATAAGAGGGGCAAAAGTGATAGTTAAGCAAAATATAAGGGACGTTTTGGGTATTTTACCTTTAGATCTTATTCATATTACATCAAAATTAAAATATGTATATAAAAAATTGTAAAGATCTAATGGTTCAAATTAATATTCAAGTACTAGGGTAATTTTCTTATCTCATTGAAGCATTCTTAAAATACAATATTTGGATTCAGGATATATATACACACACACGCACACATATATATAGGGAAGAGTTTTCAATAGATGCTCTTTTTTTATAAACATCGATAGTTATAGACAAAATTATAGAAATATGTGTATATTTTAATAGTATTTGATGATGAGGTAATTTATATTACTTGCTAGCAAACAACCTAATAAACTTAAACAATAGGAAAAAGGGTCAAAAGAAATTAAAAACAAAAAAAAAAAGAGATGAAAGCTATTATAAAATAAAGAATTTCATATTTTGTTTAAATTGTTCAAGTACAAATCTAAAGTATTGTAAACAACCACATAGTCCTATATTGGAAACTTATAAAGACTTGTAGCATTTTATGAGGCACTACTCTTTTGGATGAGTTCATAACATGCGCACTTAAGCCTCACTTCGCGCACACGTGCACGTAGGCAATGAGGTTGTAGACGCTCTCATTAAAGCGCACTTGGTATGGCGTAGGCACATAACTCATGGTGCGCATAGAATTTTGTCTAATATATTTTTTAATTAATTAAATTAATTTTAATTTGATTTTAATATTACGAAAAGTTCACTTCTCAAAAAAATGTTATTCGAATTTTAATTATCAAAAAGGGTATAATCTTTCTAAATGAGTGGCAGTTATTCTTTTGAAATTGTTTATTTTATAAAACAAAACGTGATCGGAAATTTTTGTTTTATTTTTTATATTCTTTTTCTCACCCAAAAAACTGTGTCCATTATTCTCTGTGGATTTGTCATTATTGATTAGTGCACAAAAAAACTTATCATATCGTAGAAGTGGTTTGCAGTAATTTCCATAAGCAATCTTGATCAAGAGGGAGTAAATAAGGCTTAAAAAGAAGCATATTAAGCACGTGTTTCAAGTCCTCATTTTAGACTTCTAAAATATTTGATAAATTTTACAACATTCTTAATTCTTATTGAGTAAAGTTGTTTCTCATCAGCCAGTGAGTCCCAAACTTCGACTATTATCTTAGTTACCAACACTCGTGCAAGGATGTAGTATATCGACGACAGGATGTGAATGAAAATCTAATAGTTTAATCAATAGTTCTCTTGCTAAGATATAATAGCACTAAACATTGCAACAAAAAAGAAAAAAGGGATTTCTTGCGCTTTCTTCCAACATTTATGGAAAAGGGGTACTAAATACAAACTCTATTTCATACCCTTTTTCAGATACTAGTTTACCCTTCTGCCATGTTCTTAGAATTTTTTTTTATCTTTATCTTTTATATATATATATATATATATTGTGGATCACTTTAATCATATTATTATAATTTTGTTTATAGGTTGTCCTGATTACTAGACATAAAAATCAAGGCAACCCATAAATAATCGATAGTAGTGATCCACATAAAAAGAAAAATTTGTGATTGAAGTAGGTTCTTATACTTTTTTTTATATCTCTCTTTTTGTGGATCACCTTTTTTTTTTTTCTTAGAGGGCATCCCTTATGACTTTTTTGTTTTTTTGGTTCATTCGCATCCTAGTCCCTAAAAGATGCACCAATTCACTGTTGAAGACATTGGACAGAAACTGGTAAATCAACACCTCCCAGTTTCTTCCCAGACACTTAGCTTGGCATATGACGGTCCCATGTCTGACAACCCTGACACTAATCCCACCTCTCTTCGAAGGCTTACATGCGGTGAAGTTCCAATACTTGAACCATAGACACCGTCTATATATATATATATATATATGAAAAAGAAGAAGGGAAAAAAAGTGCTACTGTGCACTAGTGATGTGTATGAAAGTTGAAAGTTGGGACTTAATATTCGTGGTCCCTAAACAGTGTAACATCAATCCAATTTACACCGTAAAGTATCAATAACTCAAACTTGGAAATCGACTAAAAAAGGAGGTTAAGTAATTACCTGAATTAATAACAAAGGACAGCCAAGAATACCGTCCGATCCAGGAACATTATATAGGAACTCATCTAGGAATGGACATGGTGGTCGGATTGCATCCCTGAGCTGCTCGAACTCAACATCCGCCTTTGCTGCCACGAACAAAACCCCCTCGCCAGTGCAATCCACCATGAGCTTCCTGTTGGAGCCTTCCCTGAGCCTTCCAGCAAGCGGGTAGTAGTACACTAGAGCCCTACCTAGTGCTTCCCTAATTACACTACTGGAGTTTTGCCCTAATTTCACAGAAGGGTTATTGTTATTCTTATAAAAGAATACAATAGGAAAATGAAACCTAAGCCCTTCTTGATCATCTATATCTGACAGGAGTTTTAGCTCTTTTGGTGTTGGTTTTGATGGTGTAACAAGCTCTGGCTCACACCTGTTTACCTTAAAAAATGCCAAAGATGAGGATGGTGTTGATGCCATTTTTCTTATTGTTGTTGTTGTTGGTTTTGGTTTCCTATTTTTGTGTACGTATTGGGATTCAGTGATTTAAGGAGAAAGGAAGGGTGTCATATATGATTGAATGTGAATGTGTGTGAGTTGTTGGAGTTTCATTCGTTTATATAGGAAAAGTACTAGGTCGTAATTCGTTAAAAAGCTAGGTGTTTAACCAAAAGTGACCCAATAGGGCAGTGACCATAGGTGGGATCCACTGAATTAACTTTTTTTAATGAAAAAGTTCATTTTATGCCGTGGCTTATAATTTTATTACTCATAAAATTATAGGCCCTAATTTAACATGTAATATACTTTACTGAGTTATACTGTTTTGTTAATAGTTATGTTATAATTCATTGGGTTAAATAGAGTTGCTATTTTCACAATTTCAAAGGTTTTTTTTTTAAAAAAAAGAGGATCGATTACTAATAATTTATAGCATCTTGTACAATAATGACCTCAATAGATCAAAGAGATTCCTCTAGAATGAGTTTCTTGTCAAGAAAAAGAGCATAAGAGGCCAAACCATGAGCAATTTTGTTAGTTTCTCTAGAGATATGGTGTTCTTTTGACAAAAACAGTTCTAACTTTTTTTTTTATTGTTTCAACCATTTTTGTTATAGAGTTTCTCTTTTAAAATTTAAACTAAAAAGTGGTTCAAATTATAAAAAATAGTTCAAACCCCTTTTCCAAATGAATGCTTACTTAGTGCTTAACCAACAAAAATTAAAAATAAACTAGCAACATTTAATGAAGAAGATAAAACTCATTACAACAAAACTTAGCTTTTTTCATAGTTTAAACTATTGGCAATGCATCTTTCTCCACATAGTGGATATGCAGCTCCACCTCCAAGGCCGTGTATAATCAACAAGTTGGATATAATTTTTGTTTAGAATTAGTGCTTAGGATGTTAAATTGAATCATTAATTATACTTAATATTATCTTAGTATCATATTGGATTGCATTATATTTTTAATTATTTAAATTCAAAAATAAAAATAAATTAGTTTTAAAAAAATATGTATCTAAAAGTTCGATAATTATTAAATGGGCTTATTTATCTTATATATCCTCGCAAAAAGGGTATGTTATTTCCTCAGCATGAGGTCATCTTTCTTGCAACATCTTTTATTACAAACACATTTGCAACATGTATGTTTGTGTAAAACCAAAATCTTTTACGGCCAACCTAGAAATACTATATATTTGGCCACGCTAAGCATTATGCTCTTCTAAGATCCATGGCCACAAGCGTATGATATATTGAAAGTGAGAACGCTGCATATAGGCTTCAACATCTTTTATTACAAACGCACTTGTAACATGTATATTTGTGTAAAACAAAAATCTTTCACTGTCAACCTAGAAATACAATAAAGCTTTTCTAATATCCATGGCCACAGGCTTATGATATATTGAAAGTGAGAACGGTGCATATAGGCTTCAACATCTTTTATTACAAACACATTTGTAACATGTATATTTGTGTAAAACAAAAATCTTTCACTGTCAACCTAGAAATACTATATAGCTTTTCTAATATCCATGGCCACAAGCGTATGATATATTGAAAGTGAGAACACTAACTATAGGCTGCATCTTTGTAACGTCCTGCACCTCCGCTTGGTATGATATTGTCCATTTTAAGCCTAGGCCTTCATGATTTTGTAATATCCATGGCCACAAGCGTATGATATATTGAAAGTGAGAACTCTAAATATAGGCTTCATCTTTGTAACGTCCTGCACCTCCGCTTCGTATGATATTGTCCATTTTAGGCTTAAGCCTTCATGATTTTGCTCTTGAGCTTTACCCTAAAAAGCCTCATACCATTAGAAGATAGTATCATCACTAATGAACTACTACCAATGTCTATTCCTAGACGACATAGGATTTCACAACCCATTTTTTTTTTATTCTTTCTGCCTAAAGAAAATTATGATTGTCATAATCTTTTATTCACTTTTACTTTTGGTTGAAAATAGTATAACCAATAATGTTATGTTTTCTTAAAAAAATAATACTATGTTATATTATTCAAAAATATATATTTTTATTTGATTTTTTTCATATATCAATGAAATGACGTTTTATGAGGTTTGATTTTGATTGGGCCCAAATGAACCACGACTTAGCGCATGGAGGACGAGTCAGCTTACCATCCCGTCATGTTCTCAGTGACATGTGATTGATTAATCACAGTTTAAGACACTAGGAGTTAGACACATAATTTAAACCCAAGTATAAATGTGAAAAATGAAGGTCTCATATCCTGCATCCCAAAAGTGATATCTCAAACCTTGTCCACTTGACAAGGAAACACCACGTTATTTATAAGTTTAATTTAACATTTCTGTCGTATGTATAACTCCCGTAAATGTCTTGTCTTTTCTCACTTTCTTTTTTCTTTTCACTTTTCTTTTGAAAGGCTTTTATTTTTGGTTAAAAGTACTGCTACAACTCAAGCCATATTGGCAGCAATTCAGGAAATAAAAAATTAAAATAATAATAATAATAAAGCAACAAATGAAAACTGACGTTTGCTTCTTGTCGTTTTTTGAGTCATTTACAGCTGGATGATAACGCGGTGTATATTTATTGTGCCCACACGGTTTGGTACGATATTTTTGCACATGAAAAACATAGGACTTGAATCCAAGGCGTAAAACGAAAAGAAGAAGAATTGATTATTGAATTTGATGATATATGATGTAGCATGTGTTAACTGCAATGAAGTTTAGGCCATCGTGATTGTGATCGTTTTGAAGGCAAGAGCGCCAGGCACCACAAAAATTAATATGTTGTCTTTCCACGTGTAGTACGAAGTTTGACCTTCTAGCTTTGATTTCTGAGGCCATAAATAAAACATGGACACCAATCATATACGCGCACTTTTTTTTTTTTTTTTTTT
>CAMOHE010051959.1:2380-40971 GCA_946598075.1 Artocarpus hirsutus
TCATAATAAAAGCTAATGAGGATTAAAAATAAAGATTAATCAAGCTCAGACAATGTTTAATTTTGATTTCATTTTTGAATTTTTTCTACAAACTCAATCGTTTCTACCCTCTTTATTTCATAATTACTTCAATTATATTTAAAAGTATTTGAAATCTCTGTTTACAAAAAAAATAGATACATTAATTCCTTTTTAAAACTCATAATTAATAGAACACAATATTAATAAATACAACTATTAAGAAAAAAAACATACAGTTAATAAAACATTTCAAACATATATCATAAAATATATTACAAATATAAGTTGAAAAACAAAGTAAAAACATTGGACCACATGATCTAAATACATTATCAGACCTTAAGCAAGATGTGTTTCGAGAGTAAAAAAATATTTCGTAATATCAGCCACTTTAGTACTAGCACTAATTAATCTAAAAGTTTTAAGAGCAGTATGTTACAAGATTTAAAAAAAAAACACACTAAACATAAAATAAAACCAGCTTCACGTAGACAATAGCAGTTATTCAAAACATAAAAACATAAACTCTAAACATGCTATAAATAAAGCCAAAAGATCATAGATAGAGGTGCATATCAAATGGCTACTTCTTACTATCTTATCCTAATCCAGCTTTAAAGTTGTAATGTTAGACTCTGGAAGAATAACACATATTTTGTCCAACAATTCTTTAGCAGTTGAAGAATAGACAATAACAGTTATTCAAAATATAAACAGTATGTTACAAGATAAAAAAAATAGTATGTTATGCAAAACACACTATTACAAGATAAAAAAAAGCAGCATACTAAACATAAAATAAAACCAGCTTCACATAGACAATAGCGGTTATTCAAAACATAGAGACATAAACTATGCACATGCTATAAATAAAGCCAAAAGATCATAGATGAAGGTGCAAATCCAATGGCTACTTCTTACTATCTTTGTCCCAATCCAGCTTTGAAGTTGCAGTATCAAACTCTGGATGAATTACACATATTTTGTCCAACGATTCTTCAGCAAGCAATAACAAAAATTTATCTCCTCCCCTGTTGAATAAAATTCTCTTTCGTAACATGATCTAAAAACTTCAACAAACCATCATAAAAACCATTAACACTCAAAAGCCCTAATGGTTTCGAATGAATACCCAACAGTTTCCCACTAGCAGTTACAAACATTTCCTCAAGAGTACCTATGCCATTAAGTAAAACTATAAAAGCTTCAGCTATATTAATAGTGGCTTCTATACGTTCACAAATACGGCCAACTTTTTCTCTACATCTATAGTCTTACCACAAATATTACCTCAAGAAAGGACTTTAGGCATAATTTCCAACATTTGAGCACCATTAGATTGCGTCGCCGTTGAAACAACCCCCATCAACCCTTAACTACCTCCCTATAAACTAAATTAATATTTCTACATGTCGAAACTTGCCCTAAATGCTTAGCTGCTTCTAAATAAACTCTATTTTTTCTAAAACTAAAACCACAAAAAACACAAACAATTTCAATTTTCTCAAGTAAATAAGAGGAAGACATATTTGCCTTTATTCTTTTTTTGTAAGTGTTTTTTAGAGCCTTTCACTTTAAGTCCGCTTTGCCAAATCTCCTTAAGTCTTGAATGAGATTTTAAAGGAAATAAAGATACATACAACTAACAAAAGCAACATAAATTTTTCAAAGATTTAGTAAACAACTCTACAAAGTTTTAGAAAAAGGACAAATATTTAGATAAACTTTTAAAAATTGAGATAAAACTATGTAACTTTTGACATAATCAAACAAGTATACATAAATCTAACAAAAGAAAAATTAAACGTTGTAGACTTTTTGACTTAAAAAAACCCAAATCTACAAAACTAATATAAAAGACAAAATAGAATATAAAAAATTGACAAATCACTATTGAAAATTTGACAAATGAGACACACATCTTGAAATGTCTAAACAAGATTTAGAAATTTCAAACAAATTATAGTACATCACATCATTAATATGAAAATATAATATTTTTTAAAAAATATATAACATATTGTATCTAAAATGACAAATAATCAGATAAACTTCAAAAATCGAGATAAAACTATGTAACATTTAACATTGTGAAACAAGTCTACATAACTCTGACAGAAACAAATTAAACATTGTAGATTTTTTTACTTCAAAAACTCAAAATCTACAAAACTATTATAAAAGATAAAATCGAATCTAAAACAAAATCGACAAATCACTATTAAATATTTTACAAACGATACACAAATCTCAAAACATCTAGATAAGATTCAAAAATTTTAAACAAATAACAATACATTACATGATTAATCTAACAATATAATATATTTAAAAAAAATATTTAACACATACTGTAACAATCTAAAAACAAACTAATACTAAAAATGTAACACCCAAGCATTTTTAGTACATTAAAAATGCAATAATTTAAGGATTACTGTTTAATCCAATTCTTATGATAAGGTCCATAAAAGCAAAAACATGGGATTTTAAAGGTAAAAATCATGCTATAGTCTTACATAAGAAAGGAATGATTTGAAAATAAGCTGGAAAGCTCAATTATTGCAAAATATATTGCAACAAATGTTAAGACGAAAATACAGTTTAAGGAGAAAAATACTATATAATTACATGGAAAATTATACAATATTAGAATACTGCAGTATAAGGAAGTACACTGATAAAGTTATGTAATATGAAAATTACACTGTAAAAGTAATATAGTGCAAGAATTAGACTGTTTAAGGTTAAGCAGTACAGAAATTGGACTATTTAAGTTAAAGCAATTTATGAATAATACTGTTTGAAGAATATCGATGAATAAGAAATGTTGTAGCAATATAGAAAATATGCCGACGATGTAAGAAAAATACTGTTAGTATAAATTTAGACTGTACAAAGTTAGATAATGTTAGAATTACATTCTGTAATGGATG
Source organism: Artocarpus hirsutus (assembly GCA_946598075.1). Taxonomy (NCBI): domain Eukaryota; kingdom Viridiplantae; phylum Streptophyta; class Magnoliopsida; order Rosales; family Moraceae; genus Artocarpus; species Artocarpus hirsutus. The sequence continues at coordinate 5,338 of CAMOHE010051959.1, forward strand.
TAAATAAGTATAAGAGGTTGTGGGACCTCATGAACAGTATAAAAAAATACCAATAGTATAGAAAAAAACTGTCAGTATAAATTTAGACTGTGTAAAAAATTTTGTGGGACCCACCAAGGGGACACCTTGAGAGTTTTGATTGGGCCACCACATTTACTAATGTGGCCCAACCATAAAAGGCCAAGTTAACCCAAATAATAATTAGGGTGATTAGTCACCAAAAAGAAAAGAAAAAAAAAGGGGAGAAAAAGGAAAAAAAAGGGGGGACACTCTATGGGTGGAGAAAAGGTCACCTCACGCCTTTGTTTCCTTTATATTTAGCTTCAAAAAGAGACAAAAGGTCGGTCTCCACCATGCAAAATGTGTAAAGGAAGGAAGGAAGGAAGGAAGGAAAGAAAGAAAGAAAGAAAAGAAAAATCCGCATTTTTCCCCCATGGACCCAGTAGCCCTTTGGGCAATTTTTCTATCAAAGTTTGATGAATACAAACCTCCAACCAAGCTTAAAGCAAACTCTAGTGTTTTAGCGCAAAGTTTTGCAACTTTGAAGGAATCTAAGTACTTTTAGTCTCACAAGTGGAGGATCAAAAATGTTGGCAAAGTTTAGGACACAGAGGCCGACTAATGGAAGGAAAATGAACGGAATAGAAAACGCTAGAGCGTAGTCCAGGTAAGTTCCAAACCCACCTACAGTATGAAAAATTATATTTAAGAGTATAGTATACTTATGTGAATATGCCTGTGTGTGCTACATAATTGAAAAATGTAAATGTTTTGCACTTAGTATGTACGTATATTGACATGTATGGTATGATAACCAAAATAACTGGACTGGTAAATGAATCACCAGAAATGAAGAAAGTGTCATACTAGCTCCCGAAGTAAAGGAGAGTTTAAAGTTAAAATTATGTTATGGTATCAGTGTTACGAAGACCTATGTGCACATATGGTTCAAGCACTTGGGCCCTAATTAAAGAGAAGATATAACAAGAATAAGGAATGTTCATAAGAAAGTATAAATGGATCATGTATATTAGTATAAGATTCATGTGGGCTATGTTTGGATTTATTGAGCATAAGCTCACCTAGTTATTTCATGCTGTAAGAATTTTCGCTAGAAGGTCAAAATGAACATACTGATTAGCTGGTAGGGGAATATGAGCAATGTGTAGACTGGGTTGTGGATATCGCCACAGATATGTTTTCGTTGCTATATATTTTAAGTTATTTTGGATCTTGATGTATAAAAGATATAGTATGGTTAGGTGAGACAAAACCTCTTTTGGACATGCTAAATATATAATGTTTTAAAAAGAAAGTTTGTTTATGTAGTTATACATATAATTATAAAAAAAGTTTCAGTATGCATGTGTAATATATTTATTGAAACTTTTTTTTAAAAAAAAGGTATTCTCAAGATTTTCATAGATACGTAAGTAAAAGAAGTGTTAAAGCACAGCTCGTAAAAAGGCGGGACGTGACAAAAAATTCAAAACACATTCTCTTTCTAAAAACATTCAAACAACAACTATAGATACAAATTTAATCCCCATCTAATTTCCTTACAAACTGACAAACAGGATCTTTGAAAGCCATATCGTTTAAGGCGTTGTCTTTCTGCATAAAATTTAGGCCGCAGTTTAGAAATTGCACCTTAAACATATCCATTGGGATGACTCTAAAGAGTAACTTGGATATCATCTAAGTTCTCTTTAGAAAGACTGTCTTTGCAGAAATGAATTTTATCCTCCCTATTTATTGACACAAATCCAAGTGAATAACACTTACCCTTACAAAACTGCCGCCCACATTTGTTGCATTTGGACCCAATAGCAGGAGATCTTCTTCTCATACAATACGACTGGTACTCATACCTAGTAGACCAACACTGTGATTAAAATCACTCGAACAAATTTTACCTTCAATCATTATCCTCACATCACTAGGAATATTAAAACACATAAAAATCCATAATCGAGTAATTCCAAACTTATATTTTTGCCTAAGAACCTTCTGAGAAAATGATGAAAAATATTTTTTCAAGTAATGATATTTTGAATCCATAAAAATCATAGAAGAAGAAAAAAAAATTAATAATACAAGGAAAAATGAAACATTTTAGATAAAACTCAAATCCTTGAGAAGAAACAAGAAAACAAAAACTAACAAACTAAATAACAGAAGAAAAACAAGCTACAAATTTTACAGAAATAGAGTCAAGAAAAAAGAAAATTACAGAACTAGAGGAAGGAAAAAATGTAAAGAGACCGAACTCAAAAATAAAGTCTCAAAACACAATAAGGTAATTTATGGACGTATCATAGCATACTCTATTAAAGGGCTAGAACGTCAATTCAACACGCAAAGGTCTAAAATGACCAAAAAAAGAATGACAGAAATAAATGCAAAAGAACCACTAAGGGCAAAACTAGAAAATATTAAATGATAAGGCTGAATAATATAAAAGGATGAAAAAACCATGAAATAGAATAAATAAAAAAGATAATATTAAAGGGCAAAAAATCAGCTTAGCAAAATATAAGTAGAAAAATGGGCTGACAAAAATTAAGCCAACTATTCTTAATCAAATTAGACTTATATAATCTTAATTAAGACAACATATGTTAAACATGTTCACTATAATATATATAATATTAAAATATCCATCCGTTAATATATTATAAATAAATTTAAAATACACAGATTAATATAATCTTAATAAAATATATATATATATATATAAACTACTCTTATATAACAAATAAATTTAATAAATCAATACTACTACATAAACATACAGGTAAATATAATTTTAATAAATATATTGCAACAATTATTAAATTTTTTTATAACAATATAGCATTTCCTGCTACAATGCACTGAATAATATAAAAAGACAAAAAAACCATGAAGCAAATTAAATAAAAGAGATTACACTAAAGGGTAAAAATATCAGTTCAGCAATACACAAGTAGAAAATGGTCTAATATAAACCAAGCCAAATATTTTTTATCAAACTAAACTTATACAGTCTCAATTAAGACCATATATTTCAAATTAATTATTCTTTGACATATATTAAATATTTTCACTATAAAATATACAATATTAAAATATCCATATATAAATATAACATAAATAAATTTAAAAATAAATTTAAAGTATACATTAATATAATCTTAATACAATGTATATATAAATATATATAAACAACTCTTATATAACAAATAAATTTAATAAATCAAGGCTACTACATAAACATACATATTAATATAATTTTAACAAATATATTACAACAATTACTAATTTTTTATATAACAAAATATTCATTCCCGCTACAATGCGCGGGTATTCTACTAGTGTATATCTATACCAACACACACGAATCTATGTATATTTTCCCAGCGAACAGAATACAATATAAAATATAGATACCTAGTTGGAAAGGATCAAAACAAATTAAGGGCTTGTTTGACACACCGTATTGTATTGTATTATATTACATTACATTTTTTGTATAGAATATAATACAATATAATACGGTATGTGAATCATACCCTAATTTACAAAAGCAGGATGCCAGTATTTCATTTTCTCCAAGCAGTTTTATTTAGCCTGTCGAGCTACTGCCCCACGGCCACTGCCCCACCGAGACAGAATGGGAGGGCCTCACATTGTCCACCGTGACCAAGCAAACGGAAATATTGTGACGTGGAAGCGGAAGAATAGCCAGCTGTATGCACACAGATACACTACATACATAGTTATGAATTGCTCAATATGTGACAAGTCGAATTGAGTTACAAGATTGTTTTAGCAGACGGACTGCATTTATCTCTTTGTAATTTTATTATTACTATATACCGGGTCTATTACTGACCATGATTAGATCCTTTCAACGCAAGATAGCAACTCTACCATGCATATCCTCCCTCTTTATATGTTTTAGTAAGTTTTTCCAATGCACTTTAGTCTGTTTGGTTAAATTAGTGTTTTTTTTTTTTATACAAGTAGTGAAACAATGGCGTGCCTAAAAATCGAGCTATAAGTTTTAACAATTTTTTTTTTCATTTGAATATTGTTTTTATTGTTAAATTAGTGTCTTTTTTACATAAGAAGTGAAGCGATTGTGTGCTTAAAAGTAGCCAAAAAGTTTTAACAAGTTTTTCCAATTCACTTTTATTTCTAAAGTTAAATTAGTGTCTTTTTCACATAAGAAGCAAAACAATGGCGTGCTTAAAAAACAAGCAAAAAGTTTTAACAAGTTTTTCTAATTCACTTCTGTTTCTATAGCTTAATCAATGTCTTTTCAATACAAGAAGTGAAACGGTGACATGTTTAAAAAACAAGCCATAAGTTTTAACAAGTTTTTTCCAATACAGTTTAGTTTCATTGGCTAAGTTGGTGTTTTTTCTATACAAGTAGTGAAACGATGGCGTGCCTAAAAAATGAACGATAAGTTTTAACAAGTTTTTTCATTTGAATATTGTTTCTATTGTTAAATTAGAGTCTTTTTCTAAATTATGGTTTCTATTGCTAAATTAGTGTTTCAAAACTAGCAATAAGTTATAATAAGTTTTTTCATTTGAATATTCTTTCTATTGCTAAATTATTGTCTTTTTTACGTAAGAAATAAAGCAATTGCTTGCTTAATAAACAAGCCTAAAGTTTTAACAAATTTTTCTGATTTTCTTTTGTTTTATGATTAAATTAGAGTCTTTTTAAGAGAAGAAGTGAAATAGGAGCGTGCTTAAAAAAAGAGCCATAAGTTCAACAAGGTTTTTCAATTCACCTTCGTTTCCATAGCTAAGTTAGTGTGTTTCACATAAGGATGCTTAAAAAACAAGCCAAAAACTTTACAAGGTATTTCAATTCGTTATTGTTTTCACGGGTAAAGTAGTGTATTTTACACAAGTAATGAAATGTAGACGTGCTTAAAATATGAGCCACAAGTTTTAACTAGGTTTTTGAATTGAATATTGCTTCTATGTCAAAAATAATGTCATTTTTCACATAAGAAATGAAACAATGATGAGCTTAAAAAATGACCTAAAAGTTTTAACATGTTTTTCTAATTTACTTTTGTTTCTTGGGCTAAATTAGTGTCTTTTCCATTCAAGAAGTTAAATAGTGACGTGCTTGAAAACCAAACCATAAATTTTAACCAGTTTTTTTATTTGAATATTGTTTCTATCACTAAATTAGTGTTTTTTTTACACAAGAAGTGAAGCGATTGCGTGCTTTAAAAACGAACCAAAAGTTCTAACAAGTTTTTCTAATTTACTTTTGTGTCTATAGCTTATTTAATGTCTTTTCCATACAAGAAGCGAAACAATGGTGTGCTTAAAAAACGAGTCATAAGGTTTAACTAGTTTTTCTAATTCACTTTAGTTTCAAACGCTAAATTAGTGGTTTGTCATAAAAGAAGTGAAACAGTGGTGTGCCTAAAAAACGAATCATAAGTTTTAACAAGTTTTTTCATTTGAATATTGTTTCCATTGCTAAATTAGTGTCTTTTTCACACAAGAAGTAAAGCGATTGCATGCTTAAAAAATGACCTAAAAGTTTTAACAATTTTTTCTAATTGACTGTTTTTTTCTATGGCTTAATTAATGTTGTTTCCATAAAAGAAAGGAAATGATGGCTTGCTTAAAAAACGAGCCATAAGTTTTAAAAAGTTTTTCTAATTCACTTTAGTTTCTTTGGCTAAATTAGGGGTTTTTTTTTTTCATATAAGAAGTGAAACGGTAGCATGCCTAAAAAAACAAGCCATAAGTCTAAACAAGTTTTTTCATTTGAATATTATTTCTATTGCTAAATTAGAGTCTTTTTTACAAAAAAAGTGAAGCAATTGCTTGCTTAAAAAACGAGCCAAAAGTTTTCACAAGTTGTTCTAATACGCTTTTGTTTCTATGGCTTAATTAGCGTCTTTTATATAAAAGAAGTGAAATGATAGCATGCTTAAAAAATGAGCCATAAGTTTTAATATATTTTTCAATGCACTTTAGTTTCTTTGGCTACATTAATGTTATTTCTATACAAGTAGTGAAACGGTGATTTTAAAGTGTTTTTTTATTTGAATATTGTTTCTATTACTAAATTAGTGTCTTTTTCACATAAAAAGTGAAGCGATTGTGTGCTTAAAAAACGAACCAAAAGTTTTAACTAGTTTTTCCAATTCTCTTGTGTTTCCAGGGCTAAATTAGTGTCTTTTTCATAAAAGAAGTGAAATGGGATCATGCTTAAAAAACCAAGCCATAAGTTTAACAAGGTTTTCCAATTCACAATTATTTCCATGGCTAAGTTAGTGTGTTTCATATAAGGATTAAAATGGTGGTGTGCTCGAAAAACGAGTCATAAATTTTAACAAGGTATTTCAATTCACTATTGTTTCTACTGGCATATTAGTGTACTTCACACAAGAAGTGAAATGCAGGCGTGCTTGGAATATGAGCCATAAGTTTCAAGTAGGTTTTTCAATTGAATATTGCTTCTATATCTAAATTAATGTCCTTTTTCACACAACAAATGAAACAGTGGCATGCTTAAAAAACAAGCCAAAAATTTTGACTTGTTTTTCCAATTCACTTTTGTTTCTAGGACTAAATTAATGTCTTTTCCATACAAAAAGTGAAACGGTGGCGTGCTTAAAAACCGAACTACAAGTTTTAACTAGTTTTTGCATTTGAATATTATTTCTATTGCTAAATTAGTGTCTTTTTCACACAAGAAATGAAGCAATTGCATACTTAAAAAAACGATTCAAAAGTTTTAACGAGCTTTTCTAATTGTCTTTTGTTTCTATAGTTTAATTAGTGTCTTTTCCATACAAGACGTGAAATGGTGACGTGCTTAAAAACCGACCCATAAGTTTTAACAAGTTTTTCTATTTCGCTTTAGTTTCTTTGGATAAATTAGTGTTTTTGTCGATAAAAGAAGTAAAATGGTAGTGTGCCTAAAAAACAAGCCATAAGTTTTAACAAGTTTTTCAATTGAATATTGTTTCTATTGCTAAACTAATGTCTTTTTAAAACAAGCAATGAAGCAATTGCATGCTTAAAAAATGAGCTAAAAGTTTTAACAAGTTTTTGTAATTCACTTTTGTTTCTATGGCTTAATTAGTATCTTTTCCATACAAGAAGTGAAATGGTGGCATGTTTAAAAAACGACCCATAAGTTTTAACAAGTTTTTCAATTTACTTTAGTTACTTTGGCTAAATTGGTGTTTTTTTTCCATAAAAGAAATGAAACGGTGTCGTGCCTAAAAAACTAGCCATAAGTTTTAGCAAGTTTTTTTATTTGAATATTGTTTCTATTTCTAAATTAGTGTCTTTTTCACATAAGGGTGAAGCGATCGTGTTGTTAAAAAACTTTTCAAAAGTTTTAACAAGTTTTTTCAATTCACTTTTTAGCTATTGCTAAATTTGTGTCATTTTTACAAAAGAAGTGAAACGATAGCGTGCTTAAAAAATGAGCCAAAAGTTTTAACCACTTTTTCTATTTCACTTTTGTTTCCATGGCTTAATTAGTGTCTTTTCGATACAAAGAAGTATAGTGGTCATGTGCTTAAAAAACGTGCTATAAGTTTTAACAAGTTTTTCCAATAAATTTTAGTTTCTTTGTCTAAATTTGTGTTTTCTATACAAGAAGTAAAATAGTGGCATGCTTAAAAAGCGAGCCATAAGTTTTAACAAGTTTTTTCGTTTGAATATTTTTTCTATTGCTAAATTAATGTCTTTTTCACATAAGAAGTGAAGCGATTGCATTTTTAAAAAACGAGCCAAAAGTTTTAACAATTTTTTCCAATTCACTTTTGTTTCTAGGACTAAATTAGTGTGTTTCACACAAGAAGTGAAACGATAGAGTGCTTAAAAAATGAGCCAAAAGTTTTAACAAGTTTTTCTAATTCACTTTTGTTTATGTGGCTTAATTAGTATCTTTTCCATACAAGGAGTGAAATAATGGCATGTTTAAAAACAAAGTCATAAGTTTTAACAAGAGTTTCCAATATACTTAAGTTCATATGGCTAAATTAGTGCTTTTTCATATAAGTAGTGAAATGATGGTGTGTCTAAAAAGCAAGCCATAAGTTTTAACAAGTTTTCTCATTTGAATATAGTTTCTATTACTAAATTAGTGTCTTTTTCACATAAGAATGAAGCGATTGCGTTCTTAAAAAACAAGCCAAAAGTTTCAACAAGTTTTGCCAATTCTCTCTTCTTCTTTTTTTATGGCTAAATTATTGTCTTTTTCAAACAAGAAGTGAAATGGAAGTGTGCTTAAAAAAAAAAGGCCACAACTTTAACAAGGTTTTTCAATTCACCATTGCTTCCATGGCTAAGTTGGTGTGTTTCACACAAGGTGTAAAATGGTGGTGTGCTAATGAACCATAACTTTTAACAAAGTAGTTTAATTCACTAATGTTTCTACAGGTAAATTAGTATTTTTCACATAAAAAATGAAAATGTAGCCGTGTTTAAAATATGAACCATAAGCTTTAACTAGGTTTTTCAATTGAATATTGCTTTTATGTCTAAATTAATGTTTGTTTTCTCATAGGAAATGAAACAACCGTGTGCTTAATAAATGAGCTAAAAGTTTAAAATGTTTTTCCAATTCACTTTTGTATTTAGGGCTAAATTAGCATCTTTTCCACACAAGAAGTGAAATACCTGCGTGCTTAAAAACTGAACCACAACTTTTAACAGTTTTTTCATTTGAATATTGTTTCTGTCGTGAAGTTTGTGTCTTTTTCACACAAGAAGTGAAGCGATTGCGTGCCTAAAAATGAGCTACAAATTTTAACAAGTTTTTCTAAATCACTTTTGTTTCTATGGCTTGATTAGTATCTTTTCTATACAAGAAGTGAAACGGTGACGTGCTTAAAAGACGAGCCATAAGTTTTAAAAAGTATTTCAAATTTACTTTAGTTTCTATGGCTAAATTAGTACTTTTTTTTTTCCATAAAAGAAGGGAAATGGTGGCATGCCTCAAGAACGAACCATAAGTTTTAACAAGTTTTTTCATTTTAATATTGTTTCTATTGTTAAATTTGTGTCTTTTTTATGCAAAAAGTGAAGCGATTATGTGCTTAAAAAAGAGTTAAAAGTTTTAACTAGTTTTTCCAATTCTCTTTTATTTTTATGGCTAAAGTAGTGTCTTTTTTCAAAGAAAAAATGAAATGAGAGTGTAATTAAAAAAAAGCCATAATTTTAACACGGTTTTTCAATTCACCATTGTTTCCATGGCTAAGTTAGACAAGGTTTTTCAATTCACTATTGTTTCCAAGGCTAAGTTTGTGTGTTTCACATAAGGATTAAAATGGTGGCGTGCTAAGAAAAACAAGTCATAAATTTTAACAAGGTATTTCAATTCACTATTGTTCTACAGGTAAATTAGTATATTTCACACAAAAAGTGAAAGGTAGGCGTGCATCAAATATGAGCCATAAGTTTTAATTAGGTTTTTCAATTAAATATTTTTTCTACGTCTAAATTAAAGTCAGTTTTCACACAAGAAATGAAACAGTAGCATGCTTAAAAAACCAATCAAAAGTTTTAACATGTTTTTCTAATTCACTTTTGTTTTTAGGGCTAAATTAGTGTCTTTTCCATACTTGAAGTGAAACGGTGGCATATTTAAAAACCAAACTACAAGTTTTAATAGGTTTTTTCATTTGAATATTGTTTTCGTCGCTAAATTAGTGTCTTTTTCACATAAGAAGTGAAGTAATTGCGTGCTTAAAAAACGAATCAAAAGTTTTAAGAAGTTTCTCTAATTCACCTTTGTTTCTATGGCTTAATTAGTTTCTTTTCTATAAGAAGTGAAATAGCGGCATGCTTAAAAAATAGGCCATAAGTTTTAACAAGTTTTTCTAATTCACTTTTGTTTCTTTGGATAAATTAGTGTTTTTTCGATAAAAGAAGTGAAACGGTGGTGTGTCTAAAAAATGAGTCATATGTTTTAAAAAATTTTATTTGAATAGTGTTTCTATTGCTAAATTAGTGTCTTTTTCACATAAGAAGTGAAGCGATTACGTGCTTAAAAAATGAGCCAAAAGTTTTAACAAGTTTCTATGGCTTAATTAGTGTCTCTTCCATACTAGAAGTGAAATGGTAGCTTGCTTAAAAAAAGAGCCATAAGTTTTAATTTTTTTCATTTGAATGTTGTTTCTATCCCTAATTTAGTGTCTCTTTCATACAAGAAGTGAAGCGATTGCATGCTTGAAAAATGAGCCAAGAGTTTTAACAAGTTTTTCTAATTCACTTTTGTTCCTATGGCGTAATTAGTGTTTTTTCCATACAAGAAGTGAAACGGTGGCGTACTTAAAAAAAAAATTAAGTTTTAATAAGTTTTTCCAATTTACTATAGCTTCTTTAGCTAAATTAGTGTTTTTTTCATAAAAGAAGTGAAACGGTAGTGTGCCTAAAAAATAATCCATAAATTTTAACAAGTTTTTTCATTTGAATATTGCTTCAATTACTAAATTAGTGTCTTGACAACACTCTAAGTTAGCCTTTAAAACATATGTGCTGCAAAGAACACACGCATTTAGGCTTTGAAACATTACTGATTCTATTGCTTCAAATTTTCACACGTACCCTGACCTTGCAAATGGTGCAAAAAACACAGTAATTTGGCCTTAAAGTCTTATAGCTTGCAAAAACACATTAGTTTAACCTTAGAAACATCAATGATGCGAAAAAAATATTTGTAAATGCCTACTATAAATTTTTGCATGCACTTCTCCTTCCTACTTGTGCAGAAAACTCCCTATTTTAGCCTTAGAAACGTCCTGTGTGTGAAGAACACACTCATTTAGCGTTTGAAACGTTAGTGATGGGAAAAAAATTTAAAAGCCTATTGCTCGAAGTTTTCACACGCACCCCGTCAATGCTATTTGCTCGAAAAACACACAAATTTATCCTTATAAACTTAGGGGGTGCAAATAAGCTACCCAATTAACCTTAGAAACGTTAGTGATGCAAAAGAAAACGTGTAAGAGCCTATTCATCTAAATATTCGCATGCACCTCGTCTTTGTTACTTGTGCGAAATACACATTCTTTTTTACACAAGAAGTTAAATGATTGCATGCTTAAAAAATGAGCCAAAAGTTTTGACAAGCTTTTCCAATTCACTTTTTTTTTAATTGCTAAATCATTGTCTTTTTCACATAAGAAACATAAGAAGTAAAACGATGTCATCCTCAAAAAACGAGCCAAAAGTTTTAACAAATTTTTCTGATTCACTTTTGTTTCTATGGCTTAATTAGTATCATTTCCATGCAAGAAGTTAAACAGTTGCGTGCTTGAAAAATGAGCCAATAGTTTTAATAGGTTTTTCCAATGCACAAATTTTTTTTTGGCTAAATTAGTGTTTTTTCCATATAAGAAGTGAAATGGTAGCATGCCTAAAAAACGAGCTATAAGTTTTAACAAGTTTTTTTCATTTGAATATAGTTACTATTGCTAAATTAGTGTCTTTTTCACTTAAGAAGTGAAGTAATTGCATGCTTAAAAAATGACCCAAAAGTTTTAACAAAATTTTCCAATTCTCTTTTTTTGTCTATGGCTAAATTACTGTCTTTTTTAGGCAATAAGTAAAATGGGAGCGTGCCTGAAAAAACAAGCTATAAGTTTAACAAGGTTTTTCAATTCATCATTGTTTCCATAACTAATTTAGTATGTTTCACAGAAGGTGTAACATGGTGGCGTGTTAACGAGCCATAATTTTTAATAAAGCACTTCAATTCACTATTATCTCTACGGGTAAATTAGTATTTTTCACACAAGAAGTGAATTGTAGGCATGTCTAAATTATGAGCCATAAGTTTTAACTAGGTTTTTCAATGAATATTGTTTCTTTGTCAAAATTAATGTCTTTTTTCATATAGGAAATAAAACAGTGGCGTGCTTAATAAACAAGCTAGAAGTTTAAAAATATAGCTCGTTTTTTCCACACAATAAGTGACACTAATTCACTTTTGTATCTAGGGCTAAATTAGTGTTTTTTCCACACAAGAAGTGAAACAATTGTGTGCTTAAAACCCAAACTACAAGTTTAACAAGTTTTTTCATTTGAATATTGTTTCCATCGCTAAATTAGTGTCTTTTTCACACAAAAAGTATAGCAAATGCATGCATTAAAAATAAGCCAAAAGTTTTAACAAGTGTTTCGAAATCACTTTTGTTTCTATGGCTTAATAAGTGTCTTTTCTATACAAAAAGTGAAACGGTAGAGTGCTTAAAAAATGAGCCATAAGTTTTAAAATTTTTTTCAAATTCACTTTAGTTTCTATGGCTTAATTAGTGTTTTTTTCCATAAAAGAAGTGAAATGGTAGCGTGCCTAAAAAACGAACCATAAGTTTTAACAAGTTTTTCTAATTTGCTTTTGTTTCTATGTCTAAATTAGTGTCTTTTCACACAAGAAGTTAAACGGGATTGTGCTTAAAAAAAATCCGCAAGTTTAACAAGGTTTTTCAATTTATTATTGTTTCTATGACTAAATTATTGCGTTTCACACAATAAGTGAAACAATGGCATGCTAAAAAAACAAGCTATAAGTTCTCAAAAGTTTTTTCAATTTACTTTTATTTCACTAGTTAAATTAGCATAGTTCACATAAGAAGTGTACTAGAGGCGTGCCTAAAATCTGAGCCATAAGTTTTAACTAGGTTTTTTAATTAAATATTGTTTCTATATCTAAATTAATGTCTTTTTTCTCCCAAGAAATGAAACATGGTTGTGCTTAAAAAATGAGCCAAAAGTTTTAACAAGTTTTTCCAATACACTTTAGTTTCTATAGCTATATCATTGTTTTTGTCCATACAAGAAGTGACATGGTGTCGTGTCTAAAAAACAAGCCATAAGTTTTAATAAGTTTTTCATTAGAATATTGTTTCTATTGCTAAATTTAGTGTCTTTTAACACAAGAAGTGAAGCTATGGTGTGCTTAAAAATGAGCTTAAAGTTTTAACAAGTTTGTCCAATTTGTTTTTGTTTCTATGGCTAAATTAGTGTCTTTTTATGCAAGAAGTTAAACATGAACGTGCTTTAAAAAAGCCACAAGTTTAACAAGGTTTTTCAATTTACTATTATTTCTATGACTAAATTCATGTATTTTACACAAGAAGTGAAATGGTGACATGCTTAAAAAATGAGCCATAAGTTCTCACAAGTTTTTTCAATTCACTTTTGTTTTGGTGGCTAAGTTAATATGTTTCATGAAAGAAGTGAAATGGAGGCACGCCAAAAATATGAGCCAAAAGTTTTAACTAGGTCTTTCAATTGAATATTATTTTTATGTCTAAATTAATGTCTTTTTTCACATGAGATGAAACAGTGGCGTTCTTGAAAAAGAGCCAAAAGTTTTAACAAGTTTTTCCAAAACACTTTAGTTTCTATGGCTAATTTAGTGTTTTTTCAATACAAGAAGTGAAACAATGGCATGCCTAAAATATGAGCCATAAGTTTTAACTAGGCTTTCCAATTGAATATTGTTTCTATGTCTAAATTAATGTCTTTTTTTACAAAAGAAATGAAATGGTGGCATGGTTAAAAAAGAGCCAAAAGTTTTAACGTGTTTCCAATACAATTTTGTTTCTATGGCTAAATTAGTATTTTTTTCCATACAAGAAATGAAACGGTGAGATGCCTAAAAAAACAAGCCATAAGTTTTAACAAGTTTATTCATTTGAATATTGTTTCTATTGCTAAATTAGTGTCTTTTTCACACACGAAGTGAAGCGATGATATACTTTAAAAATGAGCCAAAAGTTTTAACACGTTTTCCAATTCACTTTTGTTTCTTTGACTAAATTATTATCTTTTATAGTCAAAAAGTGAAACGGAAGCATGCTTAAAAGACAAGCAGTAAGTTTAACAATGTTTTTCAGTTCACTATTGTTTTTATGGATAAGTTAGTGTGTTTCACACAAAAACTAAAATGATAGTGTGCTTAAAAAATGTACCACAAATTTCAACAAGGTATTTCAATTCACCATTGTTTCTATAGGCAAATTAGTATATTTCACACAAGAAGTAAAATAGAAGCATGCCTAAAATATGAGCCACGAGTTTTAACTAGGTTTTTCAATTGAAAATTGTTTCTACGTCTAAATTAATGTCTTTTTTCACACAAGAAATGAACGGTGGCATGCATAAAAACGAGCCAAAAGTTTTAACATGTTTTTCTAATTCAATTTTGTTTCTATGGCTAAATTAGCATTTTTTTTCACATAAAAAGTAAAGCTATAGTGCTTAAAAAACAAGCCATAAGTTCTTACAAGTTTTTTCAATTCACTTTTGCTTCTATGGCTAAATTAGTGTGTTTCATGCATGAAGTAAAATGGTTGAAGTGCTTAAAAAGCGAACCATTATTTTAACTAGCTTTTTCATTTGAATATTGTTTCTATTTGTAAATTAGCGTCTTTTTCATATAAGAAGTAAAATGATGACGTGCTTAAAAAATGAGCTAAAATTTTAACAAGTTTTTTCAATTCAATTTTGTCTCTATGGTTAAATGAGTGTCATTTCTATACAAGAAGTAAAGCGGTGGCATGCTTAAAAAATGAGTCATAAATTTTAACAAGTTTTTTCAACTCGCTTTTGTTTCTATAACTAAATTAGTGTCTTTTCTATACAAGAAATTAAGCGGTGGCAAACCTAAAAAAAAAGAGCCATAAGTTTTAACAAGTTTTTTTATTTTAATGTTGTTTATATTATTATTAGTGTTTTTTCACACAAGAAGCGAACCGGTGGCTTGCTTTAAAAACGAGCCAAAAATTTTAACAAGTTTTTTCAGTTCACTTTTGTTTCTATAGCTAAATTAGTGTCGTTTCTAAACAAAAAGTAGAACGGGAGCGTGCTTAAAAAAAAAAAAAAAACAAGCCATAAGTTTAAAAAGGTTTGTCAATTTGCTATTGTTTCTATGACTAAGTTAGTGTGTTTTAAACAAGAAGTAAAATGGTAGCGTACTTAAAAAATGAGCCATAAATTTACCAAGATATTTTAATCACTATTGTTTCTAAGGGTAAATTTAGCGTATTTCACACAAGAAGTGAAATGGAGGCATGCCTAAAATATGAACCATAAGTTTTAACTAGGTTATTCAATTGAATATTGTTTCTATCTAAATTAATGCCTTTTTAACACAAGAAATGAAACGGTGGCATGCTTAAAAAATAAGCCAAAAGTAAGAAGTCTGATGTACTTAATGAGTTATACAAGACTACGTATAGTCTACATAGTTAGTAAACTGAGTAGATATATGTTTAATCTAAAAGCTGACCATTGGAAAGCAATTGTAAGAATACAAAGACACTCACAATATAGTCGTAGTTATAGGCTGCTTTATACCATTTATCATGTTGTTCTAGAGGCATACAATGATGCAAATTAGATATATGAAATAAAACAATAGATATATGTTCACACTAGGAGGTGCAGTTGTATAGTGGAAATCCTCTTAACAGATTGTTATTGTTTGATCCACAATGGAATTTAAGTTTCTTGCCTTGGATAAATGTGGTGAAGAGGCAGAATGGCTATGCTATTTCTTAGAGGAAATTCTAAGGTGGCTGAAGCTTGTGCTGGCAATATGCATTCATTATGACAGTTAATTTCCAATTGGGAGGGCACATAACAAAGTGTAGAATGGCAAGTCTAGACATATGTTGCAAACATAATATCATTAGACAATTATTCTCAATTAGGGTTGTCTCTATTGACTATATGATGTCAAAAGATGACATTATGAATATGCTAATCAAAGGGTTAAACAGAGAGTTGGTGGATTAATCATCGAGTGTAATAAGACTTAAGCCTACTAAAGAACCCAACCAAGTTTACTGGAGTTCTAATGATCTAGACTCAAAGGGACGAATAAATTGTAAAGATTGTGTTGGATTACTGTGGGGATAGCCCCTGTTCATTCTTATGAGGAAAACAATGATACCCTAAGGAAAAGGTTAAGCTATGCTTAACGATTCTTATAAGTCAGGAATCTAAGTGGAGTAATGCATGTTACTCTTAGATAAAAAATCACCTATGTGAGAGAGAATTGGGGTTGCTTTAAAAGAGAATTATATAAGGATGAATTTTTTAAAAACTCTTGCAGAATCAAAGAGATGCTTATGGCCAAAATGAACATAACTGTCGGAACTAAATTGCATTCAGAAAGATTTCTATATGAGGTATATCATTGTTTATAAAAACTACGGAACAATTCAAGGACATTGTGTCTATTGATTAGCCATGTATATATTTTCATAAGAGAGTGTTCCATGGCTGATAACTATCTATCCTAGGTATGATTTGACCGTTCAACTCTATCACTAGGGTCAAACTTCATTGTTTGTCTTGCTTCCTCCATTGCTATAAGCAATAAATAGAATTCTAATCAAAAGCACATGTTGATGACCAGAAGCATCATGCCTGACTAATCAAATGAAATCTCAACCCTCAGATCTTCAAAGCTATGTCTTTTCCTTCAAGCTATTGTGTGTGTAGGCACAACTCAACAAATCTTCACCACAACTTCTCTCATTCTAACTAGACCATGTACTAGAGGAACTATGAACACTAAAGGAGAGTGATCAAAGCTCAACTCTCTAAAAATTACATTATAGCAGTCTAAGAATAAATGAGGACCCAAAGCCTCTTTATAAAAAAAAAAAGGTTGGAGCAGTTAGAAGTCTGTCAGGATAAGAGGATAATTTTTTCTCTCCTTTCTCTACACCACACGCCAATCTTACTAGGACTACTGCTAGTGTTACACGCTTATCACATGTAAACAAATTTAAAAATTCTAGGCGATCACAATGTAGGGTTTTGTTATAATCCACATCTTCCAGGAGAAGTCCAATTCAAATTAAAATTCCATTATTCAAAATAATTTTCTAATTTAAGTAATTATGAGTAATTATTATTTATTTAATTTTAAATACAATTAAGATTTAAATTAATTATTCAAATATAAATAATTAATTATCTTAGATCCCAATAATTAAACTTCAATAAATATTTTCCTGATTTAATTAACTTCTCAAAATACCCTTTAGAAAGAGCCAATAGTCCAGTTGGACTGTGCTTGCTGCCACACAGTCCAACTAGATTGTGGGTGTACACACTATCAGATCCAGTAACCTATTCAGCATGACCTCTTGTATTACCTACGGAAAACTGCATCTATACTGGTGGTTAAGAAATTGTAAGCTAGCATTGGGACCTTATAGACATATATTTATCAGGCTCCAATAATAACACATGAATTAATTCCTAGTTATTTATCCATTTGATTATTAACTTTGGCATTACTCCACTAAAAAATCAAAGCTACACTCTTGATAATATACTGTATTATGAGGCCATATATTAATCTTGTCCATGACCTTTTAAGCATGTAAATATCCTCATGCGTTATCCATAATCGGATGAATGACTTAGTTTCGTTTTATTTATACATACAAACTAAAAAATATCTGGTTAATATATATAGCCAGATGACCAAGGCCTTGTTCTTTTTTTAAATTCCTGAATAATGCCTTTGGGAAGATAACCTTAACTCTTTATTAGAGAGCCATAGATTTAGTATCTATGGATTACGCTCTCATCGAATATAGGTTATATCTCTAACATACTAACAATGGAGCCTTTGATCATTAGAACTACTACCTTTGACATATCAAAAGATATAAGCTATAAACATAGAGTCATAAATCCACTTCAGGATTAAGATCACATATAGATAATTTTCAAAGTGAAATGATTTAAGTTAAATAGAATTATTATTACATCAATTAAACTTTAGGTGTAGTCCACTGCCACCACTAGATCTACCACACCAATGTGCCTACCAGGGAGTCAATCTGCTTCAACGGTCTAGATAAACCACCACCCCAATTAGACATAGATCCCCCTTATAGTTTTGTCTTGTATAAAGTGTCTAACAACATAAATAGACTACGGAATATATAATCTAGACTATTAATTTTGGTATTGTATCTATAATGTATATGAACTCCGTATGTGTCCAAGCTAAGATTTAGTTATAATAGTCACGGATCACATGTCTGCATAAATGCTTAGATTATTATAATAAAAACATTACAACGACCGTTATTAATACATAAAATATATACATTATTTATTCATTTATTTAATCTAAAATGTCTTTAATTACAAATAAAATATTTGTTTATTAGAGCACCGATTCTAACACCTATAGCCCTTGTCGACGCCTTCACCTCATGGCCTCCTAAATAAAGAGCTTTTTTTCTTTAACTTTTATTGTTTTATTTCTTTTAAGTGAAATTTTTGTTGTTTTATTTTAACATTTTAAAATTTTATATTTGCTTTTAATATTCCCCAAAAAATATGTTTATTTTTAAAAAAAAAGTTTATATTTTTGTTATAATTTTTAAATTTTTATAACAAAATAGATCATTTAGATGATAATTAACAAACTTAGTAAGATCTAGTTTTTTAAAATACTAAAAAATTATAAGTATAGAAAAAATTATATTTTAATTTCTTGAAAATTTCAAAAAATTAATCAAATTTTTTTTTTCTATTCTATAAGAGTGAAAAACAAAACTTATATTTAAAAGTGTATAAAGATCAATAAAACTTTTTTTTTAAAAGAAAAAAATGAGGGTAAAAAGTCATTTTAAACAATATATGTAGATAAAAACATTTTTATGCATGGAGGATATTATTGGCATTTTAAGAAAATTTAAAAGTCAAACTTTTATTAACTTTCGTAGTCAACTACCAAAGGGGATGTTAGGAAGTATTGACATAATTAGTTTTGGTCAATAAAATGTATCTATTATTTTGACAAAACACAAAGGATGTCGGTCTCTTTTGAAGTAATCAATACCATTAGTCCCCAAACTTGTAGGTCATATTTGGACGTTGGATTGAATAAGATTTTAATATTAAGATTGGACCAGATAGGATTATGCTTAATCATATCCCATATTCGGTAAATTGTCTAATTAAATGCCCAAAAAAGAGCATCATGAATTAAATTAATATAATAATTAAAAATAATTTGATTAAATTAATGATGTTTGATGATAAATCTATACCAATAACAAAGACATTAATCAAAATAAAATAAAATTAATTTAATTTAAATTTTTAAAAATAAATTGTTAATAATATTATACAAAGTAAAATTGAAAAATTCACATTTAATATGCTTCAACAAAAGAATAGAAAAATTACATTCAAAAAGCTCTTTCTCCTTTTTTATGTTACACTAATCAACTAGGCTATAGCTCGCAACGACAAAGCATGTAGGAGAGAGGGTGGCGGCGAAGGAAGGCAGTTTGAATTGATTGATTGCAACATGAGATGCTAGAGGCAGTGATTGATAGAGAACCACAACTCAGAGGCCTAAAACAACGACATCAAGGGATGTGGTAGAGGTTGATGAAGATTTAAGGTTGGAGGCCTGTGCGCAAAGATCTAGTAAGATAGGCAGCTTCGATAACCTTTAATGAGTTTGGCAATAAGAGTGGGGTTTTGATGGAGATTCGGCAAAAGATATGGACAGAACTAGCTTCGAGCTTTATTGTGGGTAATGGAGGCCGTATTTTCGCAATGGCAATGGGATGGGCGACAGAAG
This sequence comes from Artocarpus hirsutus, assembly GCA_946598075.1. Lineage (NCBI taxonomy): Eukaryota > Viridiplantae > Streptophyta > Magnoliopsida > Rosales > Moraceae > Artocarpus > Artocarpus hirsutus. The sequence continues at coordinate 24,970 of CAMOHE010051959.1, forward strand.
TCGTATCTAGGAGGTTTAATTTGTAAAAAGGTCATATTCACGATGAGAATGGGACAAGGATGGGCCCATATTGTCAAATCACATAATTTTTTTAAGGGATTAGTTATTTCCCATTTGACAACCAAACTATAGATTAGCCCTCTTCCTCCTCCGCCCATCTCTTGGCATCGCTGTGAATCTAACCCTCCATCGTGCAAGTTAATCCCTATTGCAAACACCTAGTTATCTGTAACGTTTGTTGTTTTCTTCTATGAACACTTAGAAATGATATTTTAAGTGTTATTATTATTTATGTTAAGTAAATTAACTTTTTGTTTAGTAATGTCATAGTCGACGGCCACGAGGGATCGATGTGCTTGGGATATTCATGTCAAAAATGATGATAAGCTTAAGGTATTTATTTTTTAAAGAGTTTTAACTTGATCTAAATTTATATTTTTACAATTCTCTAGAGTTATGTATATCCTAGAGTTATATGCTTAACGATGACATGAATATTGCATATTTTCTTATTTTTATAACATTTATGATGTCATAATAATTACATGTGTAACATTTTTATTATGGTGTTAAGAAACTTGATAATATAAAGTGTCTAAAAGAATAATTTGCAAATTAATATTTTTTTGGGGTCATGGGAGCAAATATTATTGTTGTATATAAATAATTATGTATTATAATTAGATTAGATATATGAAACCATGTAAAAAAAAAAAAAGGAAAAGGCCCACGGCCCATGGCCTTATCAACAGAAAGGATAAGGCCCACGGTCTTATGCTTGGCCATGTAAATAAGAAAGAAAAAAGGGGAAAAAAAGAATTTGTCAAGGAAATAAAGGAAATAAAAAAGGAAAACATAATTAAACTATGACTAAGGTTACTTATACCTATACATATGTGGCTTCAAGCACACATATCATTCATATCCTCTTTTTTTTGTTTCCATCTTTTCTCATATTCCTCTATGCTTTTATTATCTCTTTTCTTCCCTAAACCTCACATACCATTAGTTTGGAATTTTTTTTTCAGATTTTCTCTTTCAAAGAATTCAAGAACAGCAGGTATGAATTTATTTATGTGTATGATGTTTTAGTTTTGTTAGTGAATGTATTTATAGCTACGAGTATTTGGTATGAATAGGGTTTGAAATTTGGGGTATGTTGTTAAATTAGAATTTGTGGTTTTGGTTTCAATTGTTGAATTTTTGTGATATGTCATGAACGTAATGATTTAAATTTTGAAAATGTTTAATTTTATGATGTTCATGTTATATTTGACTTTTAGGGTTGTATGAGTTTGGCACAAATTTAACATAATTTTTGTTATTGGTGTTTTGAATTCAAATGATTTTATTTTACAATGATTTTTGGATATGATGTGTATATATAAGTTAGAAATGTATGCAATTTTTTATAAATTTTCCTTCAAGATATTTTAAATGTTATGAGCTTTCAATCAGACACTACTCATGAAATTTTATTTGCTGGCAGATTTGTATTTATGTCTTGTAGAGTCCATTTTATGGGTCAAAAAGCATCTTTTGATTCTATAAAAATATTATAAGTCAATGTTAACATGTTAAATAAGTGTCTATAAATTTTTACCTTTATATCTTTATTATGTTTTAAGATAAAATTTCTTGATCGCCAGCTACTCTGCCTAATATGCTCTATGTAATTCGTGAGATAACAAATCATACTCTTAAATGTATTTTACATGGTTTATTTTTTTTTAGTGTTTATTTGCGTTAAGCATGTAACACAAAAATTTTAGAAGCATATCATGCATATTTGATTTTATAAAAATGTTTAAATGAAACGTGTTCCCTGTTTAACATGTCTGATGTTAATTTTAACTCTGAAATTAAACATAAGTTTTAAATTATTCTGAATTTATTGGCAGTTGAATTTTGGATATGTTATGAAATTTTTGTAAATTATTTATGGCATAAATGATTTAATCCATAATTTTTAATTAGCACTGCTCACTACTTAGGTTTTGCTGGCAAATTTTATAGTACTGATTGTGTGATTTATTTAAATTATCAAATGAAATTTTTATGGCTAAAGAAAAATCTGAGCATTATATCTATTTATATGTGTGTTAAACACATTATTCCTTCAAATTTTCATGCTCTAATTGAATGTGAATCAAAAGATATAAGATGATGAATCCTTGAAGGTTAGTCATTTTTGTGACTGACAGATTTACTTGAATGTTTAAATTAAAAAATATATTTTGGATTAATATTTTCAAGAAAAAAAAAATTGAGTGATGTTTTCATATGTTAGCTATGTTATAGAAGAAGTTTTACACTTTATTCATGCTTATAAGTTAAGATTAATTTCTCTAAGTAATTAAAGGTCACGTTTTCTGTCTTTATATATATTTTTAGTCTAAGTGCATGTTATGACTGAAATATGCTTTGTTTCATTAAGAATGATGTCTGATGATGTAATATGGTATTAAATAATATCATAAACATGAATATTAATTTCATGTATTATATGAATGCTTAACATGAATACTCCAAAAGGTGCGCTTGGCAATATCACCTAATTTAAGGTTTAGTAAGAAAGCAAGTCAAGTAAGTACATTCTCACCTACAACATGAAAAAGTTTATAAAAATGATGAGCAATGTTTTATAAGCAGGTTCATGATTTAATGTTCTTATTTCAAGACCTTTTACGATGAATTTTTCAAAGGATGTTTTTATGCTTCTATTTTTATGGTTCATGACAAATTTTCAAAGAAAGCTTCTATATATGTATATGCATCACTTAATTAAGCATTGCACACCATATGTTTATTTATGATGTTCCATACGGTTTAGACTTATTATGTTTGGTTTAGGACTAGCTACCCCACTCCTTCATGGCGGCGTGCCTACAATGTTAATGATGTAAAACTTGAGCCCCTAAAGATAAAATGAATAGCGTTTTAATACAGAAGTTTAAATGAAAGATATGTTATACATAGGAACATATGCCTTCTACACTATTATGTTTATGATTATGATATTATGTTATATTTTCATAAAAGTTACTATTTTATGTTGTGAAATAGAAAAGTGTACTTACTAAACTTATGCTTACTTAAGTTTTATATTATGTTGCAGACAAAAGAAAAAGACATATGGAATAGGTGGAGGATGAGGACAGGCATGTGAGCAAGGAGTGTTGGATTATAAATAGAATCATGCCATAAAAAGAATTTATTACTCAAGCAATTATTTTATTATTAATATTATTTTTCACACTGATGTAACTTGATTTAGATTCATATAGACTTTTGAATGTTTTGAGACTGTTTACTATTTATTTAATTGTGGTTTTCTTGAAGACTATGCCATGTTTCTTTCATTTTAATATGATTAAACTATTTGGACATTTATATTTTTTTGAGAGTTTTAAACATTGTTTGGAATTTTGTGTATGTCTATAATTTAATAAATGTTTGTATTTGCAAGCTAACCATTTCTATCGGTTGTCGGTTAGCCGAACATTGTAGGTGTCCTGTTGGTCTAACCGAGGTGAGAGAAACAAAACCCGTAAGTAGTTTTTTTTCAAAAAAAAGTATATGTATATGTTCCTGGGATATTTGCTTGAGTGTAAGTGTTTTATTTAAATTGGTTATCTTTAAATAATGGTTTTAACAGTAAAAGTAACGATTCTTGTGACGTCCATGAAGGGCATTATAGATATGGTATCAGAATTGGTTTCCGTTTTCAATACACATTGCCACACGTTAGTTTCAAGTCCTCCAAGTAAGTATGTTTTAGTTAAATAGATGTTTATGTAAGTTTAACGATAAGTATAAGCCTCAACTTTAAGGTGATTAATGCCTTAGTGCATAATTTAAGTAGTGAAATCCTATCTTATTCTTGAAATTAAAATTTCATTCCTAAACTTATAATCCTTCTAAGAAATCGAAGATAAATAATAGTAGAAGGACTCAAGTTTACGCTTAAGCTGTGTCAGAGCTGGCAACTCGGTCGATGCTAACATGAAGGAAATGATTGCTGACCTTCAAAGATAACTTCAAGATCAAAGAAGAAAGATTGAGTAGCTCAGAACTAATGGTCATAGAGGCGAAAGACAAGGTAAAAATGTATTACCTCTTTTGCAACAGCAAGGAGGGGTAGCCTCAACCCCTACACTAGAAGCAAGACCTGCTTATCAAGAACCCTTATTGGTCAGGTGGAAGCGTGGTAAGCCTGTTGATTTTGAAGGTTCCAAAGATGCCTTGGTTTCTTAAGGATGATTGAAGAAGATCAAGGCCACTCTAAAGCTTATGGGTTTTACTAAGAATAAGAAGGTCCTTTGTGCCTTATACTACCTAACAAAGGAAGCCAGAATCTAATGGGATGGGATAGAGCAGAGCAAAAATGTAGACGAGATGACTTGGGTTGACTTTGTTCGTGAATTTAATGCAAAGTTCTTTCACATGAATATCACCCAGAAACATTATGATGAGTTCAGGAACCACCGTCAAAGAGATATGTTAGTTATTGATGTGGTTGCTAAGTTCAATCAGTTGGCACAACTTTGCCAAAGAATGGTCAGTGACGATAGTGAGAAGGCCAGGAGGTTGATTAGGGTTCTCTAACTTGAAATTGCAGTAATTGTTGATAGTGCGAGTCTACCTAGAAAACAGGAACAAGTTGTCATGTGGACATAATGTGCTGAATTCTACCTATCGAAGTTTAAGAAAAACTAGCCCCAACAAAATCATCCGGCGAATAACTTGAACACTCAGAATTAATCCCAAGGTAGTAACAACGACAACCAAAACTGGAAGAATAATAAGAGAAAGGGCAATTTCCAAAGCTAGTAAGGTCAAAGCAATAAGAAAGAGGGTAGTGGCCAGTATAACAACAACAGGCATATGCAAACCCGTGCCAAATGTGGAAAGAAACACCTAAGTGAATGCCATCATGGAACAAACCAATGCTTTATTTGTAGCCAGGAGGGTCACTTTTTTGAGAACTGTCCCAACCAATTCAATGCCTAAGGTCAGCAAAAAGCCCCTAATCCTCAACTCTACCATATGCAAGTTACCTTGGAGGGAGCATTTATAAACCAAGGAAGACTTGAAGCCCCACCTACCAAAGCTCCCATCTATGCAATGACGAAGGAACAAGTGGCAGCCGAAGTCTCCAATATTGTCACAGGTCAGATCTCAATCCTTTCTTTTAATACACATGCTCTTTGTGATCCAAAAGCTACATATTCATTTGTTTCTTTTGATAAGAAGTTAGGAGAACATCAAGAGCATGTGAGATAGGGTTCACTATGACACCACCCTCTGGGGAAGTGATAATGTCTATGCATTGTTTGTGCATAGTTCCTTTATGGATTTTCGAAAGAAAACCTTTTATCAATCTTATTATAACCGATATATGTGACTATGATATCATCCTTGGGATGGATTTCCTAAATAAGTATAATGCTTCTATCAAGTGCTGGAGATGAAAAGTGATTTTTCATCTAGAAGGTGAAAAAAGATTCGTGTATGTAGGTGAGTCAAGAAAGAATCCAAACATGTTTCTATCATCTATGAAGACAAGAAAGTTATTGGCAAGTGGTTGTATGGGTTATTTGGTAACAATAGTAAATAAGAATCGAGAAGAAAAGACAAAGATTGAAGATGTTATAATGGTTTGAGAATTTCCAAAGGAATTTCTAGAAGGCCTGCCAAGCTTACCTCAGATAGAGAAATTGAATTTGAGATCGAGCTTGCTCTAAGCACTGATCCAATCTCCAAGGCACCATATAGAATGGCCTTAGCCAAATTGAAGGAGTTGCACTCGCAACTAAAGAAACTTCTTGATAAGGGTTTCATTTGACCTAGTCACTCACCCTAGGGAGCACTAGTTTTGTTTGTGAAGAAGAAAGATGGCCCTATGAGACTCTCCATCGACTATCGAGAATTGAACAAGGTGACAATCAAGAACAAGTACCCATTGCCCTAAATTGATGATCTATTCAATCAGCTTAAGGATGCATCTGTGTCTTGAAGATAGATTTACAGTCGGGAAATCTTCAGCTGAAGAAAAAAGGAGACATTCCAAAGACAGCCTTTAGATCAAGGTATGGTCACTATGAATTTGTAGTTATGCCTTGTAGTCTAACAAATGCTCATGTGGCTTTTATGGACCTGATAATTTGGGTGTTCAAGGATTACCTTGATAAATTTATCACAGCATTTATCAATGATATTCTTATTTATTTGAAGAGTCGGGAAAAGCATGTTGACCACTTGAGGATTATGCTAGAGACCTTAAAGAGACATAAGTTATACGCAAAGTTCTCTAAGTGTGAGTTTTGGCTCGATGTGTATCTTTCTTGCTATTGTATCAAAAGAAGGTGGTAGATTGTCACGCTCCGCAGTATGGGAGATGACGTGGCAATTTAATTAAGTTAATTAAATGAATATTTAGTTAAAACTTAGGTTTTAGAATTTACAATTTATTAATTAAAATGTGATGATTTAAAAAAAAAATCTTTTTAAAGCTGGCAATTATAATAATTAAACAAATAAAAATAACAAGGTGGACGATGAGAAGATAATAAAGAAACAAGGAAAAAACGAGACTGGGTCCCACTGACCTACATTTGTGCACTCACATGGTATCAACAATATTAAATTACAACCACAACCCAAAATAAGAGAGAGAAATGAGGAGTTATACATGCCTTGATTTTAAAATTTAAATAACCTACTCGACTCTCCTACAGTTTAAATGTCCTGTCTGTATACTCCTCTCCAATCCTATGCTGAACTCCACCTAGTGGGAAAAAGGTTTTTAAACAAATAAAATATGAGCGAAAGGCTCAATAGAACTACATTTTAAAATATTAAATTTTAAATGCAATTTCGTTATTCAAATAAATGTATGAAAAACAAACTAGAACAGATAAATAAATAGTTGAAAATTTAATAAAAATTTATCTTACCAAAACAAATTAATGGTAGACCAAAAAGTACGCCATTTTTTTTCTTGGGCAAACCATATAAGTAATGCCACCGTAGTGGCCTAGCTGGATTTTAGGACCTGCCCCCAAGGTCGCACTGTACATGACCCAATCTCTGATATGGCATCATACCCTTAAATATAATTATTTATATCTTTCTATAATTATTAAAATCTCTTTTTACCAAATATAATCATTTATATTCATTATGAGGTTTATTCTGAAAACCACCTCAATTCTACTGTTTATGAAGACATTCATTAAAAATCCTCTTTCAATCAGTTATTAAAAACATTTTGATAAAAATCCCTTTTAGGTCAAAATCATTTTAAAACTAGGTTATCAAGAGAGAGGGGTAGAAGTCCTACCTTAATACTCGTGTCGTTGTCCTACACCACAATCTTGGTCCGCTACTCGTCAGCTCGCAAAACCACGAACAACCTTAAATGTATAATAACTAAGTCTATCAGTATCTACCTTAAGATATCCGATGCTACTAAACTATCTCATGGTGTTCTAGTGTGCCATTTGGGTTTATAAAATTGTACTATGTTGTTAAAATCTAAATCGGGATTCAAAATGGTGAAAATGGGTGAAAAATAACAAAATCTCACTATGCCAGGTCGGCCTGCAGGTTGCCCTGGTTCGGCCGGCAGAACTGTATAGTTTGGTCTGTCGAAAAACCAGGTCTGGTCGGTCAAACTTTTCCAAGTTCAGCCTGCTAGTCGTATGAATTCGGCATGCCGAACTTATGAATCTGGCGTGCCGAACATGAACTTCAACCTACCGATCTGAAAAAATTTTAAAATTTTTCAAGCATGGGTTCTCGGTCTCCCGAACCTAAATCTTCATTTCAACCTGTTTTTCTCAGTTCTCAGACATGGGTAATATTAATAGATGATAGAAAAACATCATAAAATACTTGTAAACCAATTTAAACAAGATTTGGACAAAGATTTTAAAAAATCCCAAATTTGAAGAAAACTAGAAAATCATGATTTAAATCCGTTTTTAATCAAACAAAGTTTAGATTCTAGTTATTCTAAGTCTCTCTAACCTAGATTAATGGTTTTCTAAACTTAGAAAAGCTTAAATTTCAAAATGCAAGAAAATTGAAAAATTAGAAAAGTTTAGAAATTTCAAAACTAACCTTAAATCAAAGCTTTAAAGCACATTTGTGGTCATCCAATTGAGTTGCCGAGTTTCCAATCTTTTGAATACCGAAGCTTGGGTGTGATTTTTTTTTAAGAAAAATTTGAAAGAAAGAGGGATATAGAGAGAGACCGTGAGAGAGAGAGGGTGAGAGACGAGAGAATAAGAGAGAGTGAGGGAGCTGAGAGTGAGTGAGAGAAAGAAAGGGAGAGAAATAAATAGAAGGAAGGGGAGAGCATACTGGGAAGGAGAAACCATGTCCCGCACATGGTTTTTCCTAAATGGGACTTGTTGGTCATTTGTTAAATTGTTTTGTTTTCAATATTTAAAATAGCAATTAAAAATAATTAAGAGTAATAAAAATTATTAAAATAATCAAAAATAGCATAAATTTAAAAATTTCACTAAATGGTCAAATTAAGTTTGAAATATTCATTATGGCATACTAATACACCATTTAACATTCTAATAATATTTAATTAATTTCGGGGCATTACAAGATCCTGCTAAGGTTGAGATTGTTCTTAACTAGAAGCAACCTAAGAATGCATGTGAGATAAGAAGCTTTTTAGGATTAGCTGGTTATTATCGAAAGTATGTGGAGGATTTCTCTAAGATAGCATTACCTTTCACTAATCTAACTCGCAAAGGGAAGAAGTTTGAATCGACTGACGAGTGCAAGAAGAGCTTCCAGGAATTAAAGGAAAGGTTTACTACAGCTCTACTTTTGGTGATTTTAGAAAGGAATGAAGGATTTGTTATTTATAGTGATGCTTTTAAAATGGGCCTCGGTGCAGTGTTGATGCATAATGAAAGGGTGATTGTTTATGCCTCTAGATAGTTGAAGGATTATGAGAAGAGCCGCTATAGTTTTTACATTGAAAATTTGGAGACACTATTTGTATGGAGTTCAATATAAGATCTACATCAACCATCAAAGTTTGAAGTACTTTTTTACCCAGAAGGACTTGAACATAAGGCAACAAAGATGTTTAAAGCTGGAGAAGGATTATAATTGTGAAATCCTTTACCATTCAGGGAAGGCAAATTGGGTGGCTGATGCTCTGAATAGGAAAATCGTTGCAATGTTGATGTCATTGCAAGCGATGTCCTAGCCTTTGAAAAAAGAAATTTTGGACTTCAGTTTAGAACTTATGTTAGGACAGCTTTCAACATTGACTCTTGCTTAATCACTATCTGAAGAGATTCGAAGTAAACAAGACAAAGATGCAAGCCTAGCAAGGATCAAGCGAGAAATCAAGGAAGGAAGATGTGAGGAGTTTTGAGTTGTTAATGATGGATCTCTATATCTTAAGAACCATTTATGTGTTTCCGGAGTTGATAGCTTAAGGGAAAGGATCTTAAAGGAAATCCATAATACTCCTTATTCAATCCATCCAAGTGCAACAAAGATGTACAATGATTTAAGGGATTGCTTTTGGTGGTTTGAAATGAAGCATGATGTTGATAAGTATATAAGGAAATGTTTAACTTGTCAGCAAGTCAAGGCTAAACACTAAAGGCTTGGGGGCGATTTGCTGTCAGTTCAGATACCTAGGTGAAAATGGGAGGAGATTGTGATGGAATTCATCACAAGTTTTTCAAGAACTACGAATAGGTATGATACCATTTGGGTTGTTATTAACAGATTGATGAAGATGTTATACTTCATCCCCATGAAAATTAGATACTCTATGGAGCAATTAGCGAAGCTTTATGTCAAGGAGATAGTGAGGCTTCATGGAATTCTAAAGTCTATCATCTCCGATGTTGACGGCAGGTTCACTTCCAATTTTTGAAAAAGCGTGTAGACCGCGATAGTACTAAGTTGCATTTTAGCATGGCTTTTTATCCTCAGACTGATGACCAAATGAAGAGAACAAATTTGATTTTAAAACTACAAGACAAGCGGGTGCAGGATGTTACCGTTAACAGAATTTGCTTTCAACAACAGCTAGTAAGCAACAATTGGAATGGCACCTTATGAGGCTCTGTATGGGCAGAAGTGTAAATCGCCTATATGTTGGCATGAAGTTATAGAAAAGACGATGATGGAATGCGAGGATAGTGAAAAGACAAATTTTGTCAACGAGATGTCTGAGATGGTAAAGTTGATATGTAAAAGAATAGAGACTACTCAGAGTCGATAGAAGAGCTTTACTAAAAAAAGGAGAAGGCCATTGGAATTCACTGTAGGCAATCTTGTGTTCCTAAAGGTTGCATCGATGAAGGGATTCATGAGGTTTGAGAAGAAGGGTAAACTGAGCCTGAGGTTCGTTGAACTATATGAAATTGTAAAGCAAATTGGCAATGCAACTTATGAGTTGAGTTTGCCAACAAATATGTCATCTATCCATGATATGTTTCATGTCTTAATGCTTAAAAAAGTATGTCTCAGACTCTACGCACGTGATCAAACCATAGATGATGGAGACACGAGAAAATCTAAGCTATCAAGAGAAGCTAGTCAAAATTTTATATCGAAAAACAAACACCTTGAGAAATAAAGAAATTCCTTTGGCCAAATTTTTTTTGTGAAATCGCCAAGTAAAAGAGGCTACGTGAGAATGTAAGGATGATATCAAGGCCAATTATCCACAGTTGTTTTGACTTTTGAGAATAGAACTCTTACAAGGTAGGGAGAGTTGTAACGCCCGTTATTTTCTTCTACGGATATTTATGTTAATTTAATATTAAAATGTGATATTTTAAGTGCTACAATTATTCATATTAAGTAAATTGACTTTAGTAATATCATAGATGACGGTCATGAGGGATCGATGTACTCGTGATGTTCATGCTAAAAACGAAGATAAGCTTAAAGTATTTATTTTTTAAAGAGTTTCAACTTGCACTCTATTTATATTCTTTATAATGCTCTAGAGTTATGTATACCCTAAAGTTATATTCTTGATGATGAAATGAATTTTATTGCATATTTCTAAATTTTGCATTTATGATGTCATAATAATTAAATGCATAACATTTTCATTATGGCGTTAAGAAACTCGATAATATAAAGTGTTCAAAAGAATAATGTATAAATAAATATTTTTTGGGGTCATACGAGCAAACATCATTGTTGTACATAAATAATTATGTATTGTGATTATATTATATTATATTATATATATGAAACAGTGTAAGAAAAAGAAAAAGGCCTATGGCCTACAACTTTATGAAAAGAAAGGAAAAGGCCCATGGCCTTATGCTTGGCTGTGAAAATAAGAAAAAAAAAGGAAAAAAAAGAATTTGCTATAGACATAAAGGGGAAAAAAAAGAGAAACCTATTTAAACTAGGATTAGGGTTATTCATGCCTATAGATATATGGCTTCAAGCACACATATTATTCCTATCTCTTTTTCTTGCCTCTATTTTTTCTCATATTCTTCTATGCTTTTATGCTCTTTTTTCTTCCCTAAACCTTACATACCATTAGTTTAAAATTTTGTTTTTTTTTTTTAGAATTTTCTATCTCAAAGAATTTAAGAACATAAGGTATGAATTTATTTATGTGTATGATGTTTTAGTTTTTGTTAATGAATGTATTTATAGTTATGGGTGTTTGGTATTATTAGGGTTTGATATTTGGGGTATATTTTTAAATTAGGATATACAGTTTTGGTGTCAATTGTTGCATATTTGTAATATGTCATGAACTTGACAATTTTAATTTTTGGGAATAATTTATGATGTTCATATTATATTTGATTTTTTAGGGTTGTATGAGTTTGGTATTGGAATGTGATATGAGAATTTTAGGGTTTTCAATTATTCGGTAAGACTGTCAGTAATGTTTTGAATTCAAATGATTTTATTTTACTATGAATTTTGGATATGATTTTTATATATATGTTACAAATGTCTGGAGTTTTTTTAATAAATTTTCATTCAATATATTTTAAATGTTATTAGCTTTCAATCAAACACTACTTAGGAAATTTTATTTGCTGACATATTTGTATTTGTTATTTATAGAGTTCGTTTTATGGGGAAAAAGTATCTTTTGATTCTATTAGAAAATTATAAATCATTGGTGACGTGTTAAACAAATGGTTGTAAATTTTTAACATCATATCTTTACATGTTTTAAGATAAACTTCGTTGATTGCCAAGTACTTAGTGACTATGAATATTTGCCTAATATGCTCTGTATAATACATGAGATAATAAATCATATTTTTAAATGTGTTTTACATGATTTATTATTTGTCTACTATTTACTTATATGTTAACAATATCACATAAAAATTTCAGAAGTACATCAAGTATATTTGATTTTATAAAAAAAGTTTGAATAAAATATGTTCGTTATTTGGCATGTTTGATGTTAATATTAACTCTAAATTTAAACATATGTTTTGAATTATTCTGAATTAATTTGGAACTGAATTTTGGATATGTCATGATTTTAAGTCTATTACACGTAGTAATTTTTATAAATTATTTTATCACATAAATTCTTTAATCCATAATTTCTAATTAGGACTACTTATTGTCCAGGCTTTGCTAGCAGATTTTGTAGTGTCGATTATGTGATTTATATAAATTTTCAAATAAAATTTTTATGGCTAAAAAAATAGGAGCATTATATGTGTGTGTGTGTTAAACACATTATTCCTGCAAATTTTTATGCTCTAATTAAACGTGAATCGAAGACACAAGATGATGAATCCTTGAATGTCAGTCAGTTTTTGTGACTGACAGATTTACCTGAATTTAACACACAAACCATTAAATATGTTAAATTTGCTAGCAAAGAAACTTGTGTTTAACACAAGTCCACTTTAGCTATATTATAGAAGAAGTTTTCCACCCTACATAAGTCAACTTTTCCAATCTCTTCCATCCTTGACCAACTTAGAAATATTCTCAAATCTTTAGCTATATTATGGAAGAAGTTTTACACTTTTTTCATGCTTATAAGTTGAGATTAATTTCTCTAAGTGATTAAAGGTCAAGGCCCTATTTGTTAGTGTTTTTATTTTGTTTTTTGTTTTTGGAATTTGAAAATGAGAATATTTTAGAAAATATGCTAGGACTATTTTTGAAATTGTGTTTGGGTGTATATGGTAGTGTTTTTTTGAAACATATTTTAATAATTTTTTTTAATTTGTGTTATTAAAAAAAAGGGTGGGTTTCCAAGAGGAATCCTTTCCTCTACTCCAATGGTCTTCCTTTGCTCCAATGGGCTGTGGATGCTGGCAACGACGACAATGACTGCCGAGCCAACCCACCCTTAACTGACATGACCCCTACCTTGTCTTCTTTCTCTCTCTTCTCTCTCTTTCTGTTGCGCGCTAAACAGACAGCCCTCACCCTCGATGGCCACCCTCGACGGCCCCCAGCCACCTTCAACAGCCTTCCTTGACGACCCTAATCCCCCACCTCTCTCACTCTCTTTCTCTCTCACCGTGTGTCTCATGGCGAAAGACATGCAAGGTCAAGGGCGGCGAGATCACTAGGAGGAGGGCGGCGAGGTCGCTGGGAGGAGGGCTTGGGTTAGTGGTCTCACCAGTGAAGAGTGTTCTCACCAGTGAAGGGTGGTCGAAGGGATGGCAGCGGCTAAGACGGCACTGATAGCTGGCAGAAGGGGTGGCGAGGTTGCTAGGAGTCGTAGCCGGGTTGTTGGTCTCGCTTGCGGGGGAGTCTCTAGCATGAGTTTCTCAAATCTTTAAGGCGAATGGTTTGAGTTTGAGAGAAAAAAAAGTGAAAAAAAGTTTTTTTTTTTTAATTTTTAGTTTTGGGGTTTTTTTGAGTGTTGTGGAAATTGTTTTTGAAATATTTTGGGCTAAAATTTTAACCAAACACATTTTTAAAACAAATCTCATTTTTTGTGTTTTTAAAAATGGGAAAAATATTTTCAAAAACAAAACCAAACAGCACCCATGTTTTCTACCTTTATGTTTCTTGACTCTAAGTGCATGTTATGGCTCAAAGATGATTAGTTTTGTTAAGAATGATGTATGTTGATGTAACATGGTATTAAATAATATAATAAACATGAATATTAATTTCATGTATTATATGAATGATTGACATGAATACTCCAAAAGGCAAGCACTCCAAGAACCTTGACGACATCACCCGATTTAAGGTTTAGTAAGCAAGTAAGTTAAGTAAGTACATTCTCACCTGCAACATGAAAAAAATTATGAAAGTGTTAAGTAATGTTTTATAAGCAAAGGTTTGTAATTTAAGGTTCTTATTTCAAGACCTTTTACGATAAATTTTCCTAAGGATATTTTTATGTTTATGTTTTTATGGTTTATAAGAAGTTTTCAATGAAATCTGTATGCACATGTATATATCATTTAATTAAGCATTATACATCTTGTGTTTGTGTTTATGATGTCCCGCAAGGTTTGGACTTTTATGTTTGGTTTGGGATTACCTACCCCACTCCTCTAATGATAGCACCCCTATGGTATTAACGGTGCAATGCTTGGGCCCATAACGATAAAATGAATAACGTTTTAATAAGGAAGTTTAAATGAAAGATATGTTATATATACGAACATATGTCTTGTAAACTATTATGTTTATGATTATGATATTATGTTATATTTTATTGAAAGTTCATATTTTATATTATGATATGGGATAGTGGACTTCCTAAGCTTATGCTTACTTAAGTTTTATATTATGTTGCAAACAAATGAAAGGGCATATAGAATAGGTAGAGGACGAGGACGGGCATGTGTACAAGGATTGTTGGATTAGAAACAGAATCATGCCATAAAAAAAGTTAATTACCCAAGCAATTATTTTATTATTAATGTTATTGTTAAAAACTGATGTCAGTTTAAGACTTGGTTTATATTCTTATAGACTTTTGAATATTTTGAGACTATTTAATATTTACTTAATTGTAGTTTTCTTAAGGACTATGCCATGTTTCATTAATTTTGATATGATAAACTATTTAGATATTTAAGTATTTTTCTCAAGAGTTTTAAACATTGTTTGAACTTTTTTGTGTGTCTATAATTTAATAAATGTTTATATTTGTAAACTAACCATTTTTGTAGGTTGAGTTAACCATGGTAAGGGAAGCAAATCTGATAAGTAGTTTTTTTTCAAAAAAAATATATGCATGTGTTTTTGATATATCTGCTTTAATACGAATTTTTTATTTGAATTGTTTATATTTAAATAATGGTTTTAACAGCAAAATTAACGATTATTGTAACGTCCGTAAAAGGACGTTATGTTATCGACTGTAATTAAGATTTGCACAAGCCCATGTCTTGGTCGTGATCTAGATTTGTGTGAGCCTTCATCACTATTATGACTTAAATCTATGTGAGCCCTTGTCCCCGTTACGAACTCCTCCTTACTGGAGCCGCCATCACTCTTGCAATCTAGATTTGTGCAAGCCCTCATCATTGTTGCGAGGTATCTATGTGAGCTTTTGTCGTCTTCATAACTTGCGTAATCCTTGTCGTTATAGGCATAACGAAAACTGAAATAACATAGTAAAAAAACGATCAATATTAAGAATCATAAGTATTTTGACAAACAACACTAATGAAACCACTAAAGTACAAGTAGGATGATAAAATACTCGGACTCCTTGCCAGGATGGTCTTAGCTATAAATATGCAAGGTATCAAGTACAAAATAAGTGGTTAAAACTGCATATATTTAGATATAGATCAAATATTTAAATAAATGATGTGTAAGATACAATGTATCCGGTTCAAAATTTTAGTTACAGGAGGAAGAAATTATCATCCATGAGATAAAGTATCATAAAAATTTAAGCTTACATCTCATCAAGTCACCTACAATACAATTTATCACAATATTCATCAGTTTGTAGAAATATGAAAACTATTGAGACAACAATATCCAATTGTGTTTGTTCTC
>CAMOHE010051960.1:8082-20238 GCA_946598075.1 Artocarpus hirsutus
GTAATTTATTTAAGTGTAAATAGGATAGGATTCTATTAACACAAAATATAACCTAGTAATTAAAAATTGTTTTTATTTACTAGAATTATGAAACATAGGATGTTTTATAAGATAAAACACATCATTTTAAAATAATGAGTGGGAATAGGTAATATAACAATATAACCTATAGTCTCCACTATTAGCACAACACCATGAGATTTAGGTGGCGCCTCGTGACGCTTTGATTTCGTCATCCCTATGGAGGGTGTCCATTTAAATAAAAAACAAGGCTGGCTTTCAAAAGAAAGGATTTTATAATATATTTCAAAATTGACAAATATGACAATATAACATATAGTCTCCACTATTAGTACAACACTGTCAGATGTAGGTGGCGCCTCATGACGCTTTGATTTCATCATCCCTATGGAGGGTGTCCATTTAA
This sequence comes from Artocarpus hirsutus, assembly GCA_946598075.1. NCBI lineage: Eukaryota > Viridiplantae > Streptophyta > Magnoliopsida > Rosales > Moraceae > Artocarpus > Artocarpus hirsutus. The sequence goes on from CAMOHE010051960.1 coordinate 8,510, forward strand.
ATCAATAACAAGGGTGAATTTTAAAAGATAGAATTTTATAATATATTTCAAAATTGATCTACCTTACATCTACAATTTTGAGTTAAGTTGTTAAATCTAAAATAGTGGGTTACACTCATAAAGATATAATTAAATTGTCAATTATATCTTGACCAAAATAAACGGTTATTAATAAATATAGAAAATATGAGATATTTTGAATATATTTATTAATTAAGAATGTCTCAATTTAATTCATAAATAATTTGACCTACCTTGCGGTGACACTTTATTTATTAAAATTGAATAACCGTTGAATTTGTAAAATATTTTATGTGTTTTTTCCATACACATCATGCATGACGTTTGCTATTCCAAAACATATATTTATGATGTTTATGCAACCATTTAATTTATGTCATTTTATTTATTCATTAGAGCAACAATGTCTAATCCAATCATTGCTATTCTCTCAAATGAAAAATTAATCGAAGATAATTTTGTCAAGTGGAAGAGTAACATGAATATGGTGCTAATTTGTGAAAATTACAAGTTTGTCCTGACAGAAGAATTTCTTCCACCGCCTGCTGCCAATGCCTCTTGTAATGTACGAGAAGCATATGATCATTGGATCAAGGCAAACGACAAGGCCCACTGCTTCCTTTTGGCTAGCATGTCTAACGTGGTTAGAATGAAGCATGAAGGCATGGAGAATGCTTATGAGATAATGCAGTCTTTGCAAGGCATGTTTGGCAAACCTTCTAAAAAAGCATGCTATGAAGCTGTTAAGGTTTTGATGAATGCCAAAATAAAGGCAGGGATCTCAGTAAGAGAACATTTTCTCAGCAAGGTTAACTATTTCTATAAAGCCAAGGTAAACGGGGCGGTGACAGATGAAGCCACTCAAGTGGGGATGATTTTGGAAACTCTCTCCCCTTCGTTTCTTTAGTTTAAGAGCAATTATTTCATGAACAAAATGAAATTATAACATGACTGAGTTGCTTAATGAGCTATAAAGCTTTGAGTCTATTTCAAAAGAAAAGACTACAGAAGCTAAGGTAAATGTTATAGAAGCTCAACCCTCCTCTTCTACTCGAAAGAATAGGAAGAGGAAGAGAACTAAAGGAAGTGGTAAAGCTAAGAACAGAGAGCAACCTAAAAAGAACAAGAGCAACAACAACAACAAAAAAAGCTCAAAGCAAAAGAAGCCCAAAGGAAAATGTTTCAACAATGGCATAGTTGGGCATTGGAAGAGAAACCGCAAGAAGTATCTTTAGGAGCTCAAAAAAAAGAAGAGCAACAGTAAATCAGATTGACTCATTTTAGAAGATTGTTTAGTCGAAGTTGATGGATAATTGATTCAGGGGCAACTAATTATGTTTTTTCTTCTTTGCATATGCTTAGTTCTTCAAGGGAGCTTGCTGATGGGAAGCAAAATGAAGAGAGTGGGAGCAGGAGCGGTTGTTTCGGCAAGAGTAGTAGGAGTTATAAACTTTTTTTTGGAAATAAGGTTTTAATTTTGGAAAAAGTTTATTACATTCCTAGTTTTTGTAGAAATTTAATTTCTATTTCCAGGTTGTTTGAACAAATATTTAATATTCCTTTTAATAGTAATTATGCTAATATTTCTAGAAATGGTTTGGATATTTGTTTTGTATATCTAGAAAATAGGCTTTACACTTTAAGGCCCAACAAAAAATTACTGCTTAATATCGAAATGTTCAAAGTTGAGCAACCAAAACCCAAGAAGCAAAAGGTTTCTTTTGATAATGTAACATATTTGTGGCACTTTAGATTAGGTCATGTTAATCTTGATAGGATTAACAGACTTGTAAAGGATGGTCCTTTAAGAGAACTAAAAGTTAGTTCTCTACTAGTTTGTGAATTTTGTCTTGAAGGGAAAATGACTAAAAGGCCTTTCTCTGCAAAAGGAAAAGGCCCAAAGAACCACTTGAGCTAATACCTTCAGACATTTGGAGTCCATTGAATATACAAGCACATGGTGGTCATGAATATTTCATTATATTTATTAATGATTATTCAAGGTGTGGATACATGTACCTAATGTAAAGGAAATCTGAAATTTTTGGAAAGTTCAAAGAATTCTAAGCGAAAGCTAAAAAGCAATTAGGTAGGTTGGTGAAGACTCTTTAATCTGATCGAGGAGGAGAATACCTTAATACTAAGCTCAAGAACTATTTGATTGAACATGGTATTCTATCACAACTCATCGCACCTGGAACACCACAACAGAATGGTGTTGCTGAGAGAAGAAATGGATGTTGCTTGATATGGTGAGATCTATGCTCAACTACTCATCATTACCCACTTCATTCAGGGGATATGCGCTACAAACTATAGCATATATTCTAAACATGATTCCATCTAAGTCTATTCCAAAAACACCTTTAGAGTTATGAAATGGTTGTAAACCTAGTATGTGACATATCCGTATATAAGTATGTTCAGCACATGTGTTGAAAGGAAACACTTGGAAGTTAAAACCACGTTCTGAAGTATGCTTGTTTGTAGGATTCCCAAAATGAGTGAGGGGAGATTTGTTTTATAGTCTACAAGAAAAGAAGGTATTTGTGTCGACAAATGCCACTTTTCTTAAGAATGATTACATGACCAACTATAAACCTCATAGCAAAGTTGCACTTGAAGAGTTACTTTTTGATTATATCAGACCGTAGCCGACAACCATTACCAAAGGACAAAATGAAGAGACCACATCTCTAGATAAGGATGTCATACCACTTTTACATAGTGGGAGGGTTGTGAAACCATCGACTCGTTACAAGAAAATTGAAGAAGCACTTGTTGCTATCTCTGATAATGGTGAGAATGATCAATTGACATATCGTCATGCAATGGCAAATTCTGAGAAGCAGAAATGGCTGGAGGCTATGAACCTTGAAATGGAGTCCATGTACTCAAAATTCAGTCTGGGAAATTGTAGAACTACTTAAAGGAATAAAACCCATAGGGTGCAATCAGATTTACAAGAAGAAAAGAGAAGTGGTTGGAAAAGTTGAGACTTTTAAAGCTAAGCTTATGGCAAAGGGTTACACCCAAAATAAGGGAGTTGACTATAAAGAAACTTTCTCACCTATACAAATGGATGTCACGACTACCTATTTGAATGGCTATCTTGAAGAAAGCATCTATATGGTCCAACCAGAAGGTTTTATAGTCAAAGGTCAAGAGCAAAAAGTTTGCAAGTTGCAAAGGTCCATCTATGGACTCAAGCAAGCTTCAAAATCTTGGAACTTGAGATTGGATGAGGCAATCAAATCTTATGGTTTTGATCAAAATTTTGATGAACCTTGTGTATACAAGTACATCAAAGATAAGAAAGTGGTTTTCTTACTTATTTATGTAGATGATGTCCTACTCATTGGGAATGATGTAGGAATATCATCTAATATCAAGAAATGGCATGCCAACAAATTCCAAATGAAAGATTCAGGAGAGGCAAGTTATGGTCTTGAAATATAATGCATAAAAGATCACAAGAACAAATTGTTGGCACTGTCTCGTGCATCATATATCAATATGGCTCTTATCAAATATTCAATGCAAAATTTCAACCTAGGATTAGATCTTTGGGTGGTGGTTAAACACATTCTTAAGAATATTAGAAAATATATGCTAGTATACTATGGTAAGAATTTGATTTCCTACTAGATACATTGATTCTGATTTTCAATCAGACAAGGACGTTACTAGCAAAGAGTTTCATGGGACATTTGGAAGGCTTAGGCCCAATAGACAAGTCTCATATGCTTTAGGACAAGTGGGAGATTTTTGGGATTGGTGCCCTATAAGCATTGACATTGTATATATTGTTAATAAATAAATAAAGTGACATTTATAATTATTATGATTGCTTATATGTATTATGAATACTTCAATAAACATCAAGAAAATTCTATGATTATTAATGTAACAATAAATTTAGCATATAAATGTTATATGCTTAGTGATAAAATTTATAGATAATAATCTAAATAATCTGTAATAATTAATTAAAGTTTAGGATATTTAATTAAATATTACAAGTAGGGTTCAATCTCATTTAAAATAAAATAGTCTTATCTAGGCTATTAATATAAAGGCATTGGATTGAAAGAACTTTATATAATGAGATTATATTGGACTGGACCAAATAAATTATGAATCTCTAATAATCATCTGTTACAAACAAAGTATTCAAATGTATCACTAGGATGATCACATATTTGATAGTCTTAATCCTAAGTATTTATTAGACTCTTATTTATGACATTATGTTTTTTTTTTCACTTGTATGGTAGGATTTGTCTAAACACATATCATAACTTAGCATCTTGAAAACATAATGTAATAAATGGCTGCGAATAATACTATACAGATATGGAATCCATTCCTTCCTTATGGAAGTTAGAAAAATAACTCTCTTGAATGATAATTCAAGGTTTGAACAATAGAGCACTCATCCATAATAAGATTATGAATTAACTATTCATTAAAGAATTATTAGAACTCAAGAATAAAGATGTAATAAGAGAGGTAAATGGAAATTAAACCTAACTATTATTATGGACTATTTATGGAGGACTAACTTATATGTAATGATTATATCAATGGACTACTCGCTAATTTTCTTAGAGTAATATAATCTCAAGAGTTCAGTTTCAGGTTTTTAGTGGAGTAACATTGAAACTAATGAATTTGACACACTAATTAAAGAGTTTGATTAATTGTCAAATTTATTGGAGCTTAGGTTATAGGTTCATAGGTCCCCAATACCACCTCTATAACACTATATTGTATTTTATGCATAGAATGAATTATGCATATTTAATTTGGAATTATTAAATTCTAAATTAATTATTTCACGCTTTTGATATTAATGTGATACAGAAAATGTTCATTGTGACATATAATGTAATGTAATAAATATTATCATATTTAACAAAGCATTAGTTAATATATTAATTAATTATATTTAACTAACGAGATTAGTTAAATATGTCTTTTAAATTAATTAATTGATAATATATGAGTAATATGATTATTTAAATATTTTAATTTAAAATCAATTCTTAAATAAATATGATTTATTTTTAAATTTTAATATATATAATATTTTTTTATATATTAATATATATATATATATATTACGTAAACAAATTAGTTTATGTTTTGAATTCGTTTTTGTTTTTTTAAATGTATAAACTTATATATATATATATTAAAAAAAAGAAAAACAAAACATAATCGTTAAACGTTGACGAATATATACACACACACACACACACATTAAGAATCACATAAGTGTCATTCAGTTTTAAAAAAATTAAAAGAAAAGGGAGATAGGGAATATAGAGTATATCTATTTCCCATATATATGATATGGTGATTGTTTTAAATTTAAAATTAATTATAAATAACTAATTGCTTAGATATAAAAAGATAGAGATAATAGTTATCTCCATTAATCTTTTTCACTTAACTTTTATGGAATACTCACAGAGAAAAACTGAGGGTTCTTCTTTGAAAAAAAAAAAAAAGATCTGCTATCTCATATGTTGAGTACATAGCAGATCCAAAAAAGTATGAGGTTAATTCATTCTTATAGTTTGATGCCCACTCACCTTTTCATTTGTGTGGAGGCCTAGATTGGAAGATTGTGGTGTCAAAGAGGAAAGCTAGGATATCCTGATAGTCCTCAAAAGATTGGTAAAAATTTTCAAAGCTTTCTATTATTAATTAAAATTAAATAGCTATACCCAATGAACAAAGTTTTTCAAAAAAAATTTGTTTGTCAATGATCTATTCCTTTTGCTATTTTTCATATTTAATTCCAACAAAAATTTCAATATATTAAGACATCTAGGGTTTATGACTCACCAGATTAATCCTATCCAATTTATCTGATTTAATCAATTGATATTTATTCTTATGTCGATAACAAATTTCTCTTAGGCAGTCATTAATCTTTCTTAAGCATTAATAATTTATCCTAATTAGTAAATTTCTTACATCTCTATAGAAACTCTAAACTTACTAAGATTCATTAAGAGCAAGAAATTCACACTGTTACATAAGTCTCATAGATATCTCTATCCTATGATAATCTCATGGCATTCAATCATGGTCTAATTTAATTATTGTTTCTCAGCCTCAATTAAATCACAAATCATGCAAACGGTGTGCAAACTTTTACAAGCATTAAGATTAGATCAAATACTCAACATAGATAATAGATAAACATCGAATTGAATTAAATTATATAAAAATGAACATTCATAATCTAGCTACATTGTAGCCTTAGAATAGAGAAAATTTGTTCATAATGAAACTAAAAATAATTCTAATCAATGTCTTAAACATGAGGAGTAAAAGAAAAGAAGTGTATGTTTGGATATGAAGATAGATTCTGTCTCTGGGTTGCATCGTTCTTGTTCTCCAAAGCAGTTAGTTCTCTCCTTTTTTCTACAATTTTTCTCTATTCAAATTCGTCCTTCAACCTTTTATAATGTTCTATTTGTGGGCTAGGATTTGAAAGGGCAATTTTGGAATGAAATTGCACTAAAAATTGAATTGGGATCGCAACAGTGCCTAAGCTCCATTTTCTGGTGCATATGCTTTGTAATGGCACCTAGGTGCCATGATTATAGTGCCCAAGCACTCAATTGCTAAATAGAATTGTTTTTCAAATTAGAGCCTAGGTGACTTGACTGCAGCACCTAGGTTGCAAAGTAGCACTTAGGCGTCAGGATTGTAGCGTTTAGGCGCCATAGTGTTGCTTGGCTTCCTTCACCAAATGGCACTTAGGAACCCATGTTAGGGTGCCTAGGTGCTTTTCTCTTAGGTTTTTGTATGGAACTTCATCTGCAAGGGCACCTAAGTGCCCATAACCTAGCGTCTAGGCTCTATTTCATCTTCGAGTCTAATTTTGCTCATTTTGTGGTCCGATTTGCCCCATGCTTTGCCATTATGCATTTTTTTCTTCAAAACCTAAAAAGGAGCATAAAACACTATCAAATTCTTATAAATTGTTTAAAACTAACAAAAATATTAAGTGAGAATCATCTAATTAATTAGCCTAAAACTAACTTATCATTTGTGGATAAGAATGATTCACCCATAGTAAGAAAAATTGCTATGTGAACTTTATCTCAAACTGCCTCGTCTTTAGCATGTGAGAGAAATTGAAGTACATTGTCCTCATATATACAAAGCACCGTAATCGTCTTAGTTATCCTAAACTCTAATAACTTGTGTTTTGCTGTTATAACATGAAGCTCAAATACGAGACATGGAAGCTGAACAAAGTAAGGTTGAAGAAACAAACTTTCTAGATCTTATGGATATTTCAACAAAACTGGGTGAAAAAGAAGAGGATCAATTATTCCAATGGATATGGCCTATACAGATGGATGACAAAGAAGGAAATCCTGATCCAAAAATTGATAAACATGCTTATGATTTGGGAATTAATGTTAATCAAGTAATATTAAAGGAGGTACTAAGTAGTAATAGTGCTTGTGATTCATGGATGAAGGCAATGCAAGAAAATGTATGGGACATTGGAGATGACTATGTTGACTCAAACTTTCACATGAACAATGAAACATGATGAAGAAAATGTTGATGAAGATGATAACGGATCAATGATGATGATAATGATGGTAATGGTGATTCGGGACATATGGAGAAAACATTGGAGATACAATGTTAGCCTTAAGCCCATTCACTAGTGAAGTAGAGTTCACACATTGCACACAAGAATATGATCATGGGTACAAAAGTGTAGGACCAGGTGTAAGAGCTATTGGTAAGAAATTCACAAGAAAGACTCAAGGTGGAAGCTCAATAAGGCCACTATCTGATGAAGATGAGCTCTTAATGATTTTGAATCTAAGAGCATAAGGACAGATTCTAGTCACTCTTCACATGAATCTCACATGTATAATCCTTATGATTACAAATGGGATTATCCTTATAGTGAACATGGTTGATATGAGATCTTTAACTATGTACCTCCACACTCTTCAGAGAAAGTTTAAAGCTAACGCATTTAAGTTAACTCACAATTTGCTATACATAGAGAAGTAGTGGGTAGAGTCAAGAGACATATGCTTGGCATGTTCAAAATTATATAAGAAACTTTTCAACTCCATGTCTTGATATCAATATTGTTTGAACTAAGAAGGTATTCCAAATACCATTGAACCTCTTGGAAGCTCTTTTTGGTATTGATATTTTCTTATCTTGTATGAAATTATAGATGTAAAGTATTTGTATTAGTTGAATTTTAACTAATTTACTCAATTTGAGATCCTATGCTTATCATTATCATATTGTGATCAATTTTTACCATTCATATTCATCATCTACCTAGTAATTTGGTTGAAAAGCTTATGTACATTATTTATTATTAACAACTTTAGAGTTTCTTAGAATCTCATTTAATAATAAAATGGTTTAAGATGACTTTCTGTATTTTATATCAATTTCCACCGATATTGATATTTCCATCGATATTTTAGTAAAATTTAAATGACGATATTTTTATTGATATCGATATTTTTGTCCTTGCATAGATCCGTTATTTGTACAGTGATTATGAGAATTCAAAGTTCATTAAGTGCTAAGAGCCAGATCTAAATGTCATGTTGAAGCCATCAAAGCATTATGCCTTAGCAAGTGTCTCCTACAAGAGATTTTAGAGGACACCATCCATAGAGATTTCTTTGCATTGGCCATCCAAATAGTCCAAGGTGAGCTTTCCAATTTGGCCCCATCAATTCTTGGTCACCTGGTTTGTCCAGCCCTAAAGGACATATCGGAGAAGATACGAGACCCTGGTTTGTCCAACATAGTGAGTTTTGCCTCAAAGACGAGCCTCCACTACTCCTTTACTTTGGAGGCAAATACTAAAACATATAGAGGATTAGGGAAGAGAAAAATTGCAATGTTTGAAGGCCCCTCTCGAGAGCAAACTTCTCGAAAGAAAAGACCTCAAGTAAAGCCCTCTAAATCTATAAGGCCTCAAAGAAGAAGGAGAAGAAGTCTGGAGGGATGTCTGGTGCTGTTATCAAGTCCATCCCAAAGAAGACTCCCAAGAGCAAGGCCAAGAATGGGAGACAAAACAGTCCAAGAAGCGTACAATCATTGTTTCTGAATCCATCCCTGAGGATGCACTAGAGAGCCTAAGTGAGCAAGAACAGACGTCGCTAGCATTACTTTGATTAAAGTTCTTAGAGGATTGTCCAAGCGAATGGTAAAGCCAAGCAATTGTCTAGCCCAGCTTATGGAACAAATGACCAGTTCCTAGCCAAGTTGACTAAAGTTCTCTCAAAGGGTGTAGCCAAAAATAAGACAAAACCTGTCCATGTCATCCTATTTCTTAAGTCCCTTTAGAAGATGCCTCCCAAGAGGGAGAGAAGGAAGAATAAGAAAATTAAGACAGTGTGTTGGTGCCTGAGAGTACTCACAGAGATAGCATGCTTTCCCTAGTATGCAAATTCATTCATTTTGTTTGCTTTTGACAAACAACCCTTGCACTTTGTTGCTCTTTTTTTTACATTTGTGTCATATTGCATGTTGGGATGTTTTCACAAGGCTACTCATCATCTCCTAGAGCATAGTATGCCTATAGTCATTTCAACAGGCATAATTAGAAGACAATTTGCTCTGAGCATGCTTTGTCATCGAACATTAAGTATAGGAGGGCATTTTGTGCCAGTGTTATAAGGGACAAACATCCAATTCAGAGCATATTGTAGCACCAAACACTATATGTGCACTAATAAGCATGTGGAAGCAATACCGTAAGAGATGCTTAGAGCACACTTAGGCTCTCCAACACACCATGTGCATTTTAGAACCACATCTAAGCGACACCATAGAAAACTCTCAAAGCACGCTTTTGCTCTTTAACACGTTATGTGCACATGAAAAGCACATCGGAACGTCACCATAGAAGATTCCCAGAGCACGCTTAGGCCCTTCAACGTGTCATGTGCAATTACAAAGTACATTGGAACGACACCATAGAAGATTCTCAGAGCATGCTTAGGCTTTCCAACATGCCATGTGCACTTTAAAGGAACTTAGAGCGACACCATAGATGATTCGACTTGCTTAGTATGTTTTCATTGTCTTGTATAAACCGTGTCTATAACACCTACGTAACTTAATCATGTTGCTAATGTATAGTTAAGCTAGGTGGCATAATATTCTCTTTAAAACCAAAGAAAACAATGGAAAATTGTGAAATTTTTGAAAACATTGAAATTTACAAGCAACTATGGAACAACAATTACAAAAGGTGGGCTGACGATAAATATCTACAATAATTAACATCTCAAAATGAAACAATGCCTGAAAATACTTATGACAATCCTATAATAATTACAAATATCAAAATATGATATTTAAATAGAAGTGTGTCCATGTAAAGTCAACAATATCCATATACGCGAAGTCATGAGAATAGAGAGCATGCAAGTCGACCTTCTAATCAATACTATTAAGATGCACCTTCATCTATATCACAAAAACAACATGAGCTAATGCCTTGTTGGCATAAATTTCAAATAAATGTCTCGCTTTTACTTTGTGATTTCAAAGCCTTACGGATTCTCATCCCTGCTATTCAGTCTTTTTGGTTCTCATTCTTCATTCTCAACTTTTGCAAATATTCATCTTTAACATTTCTATTTATTCTATCTCATTCTCATTTTGCACTCTTAAGTCTTGCAATATTAATATCTACCACTCCTTATATTTCGTTATTATTCAACGCTCTCAAGTCTTGCAGATTTTCATGTCTGTCACTCGGTTTGTTTTTGTCCTCGTTTTGCGCTCTTAGGCCTATCCATGTTAATATAACCATCTATTGCTTGACTTTACTAAAAAACAAATCAAATCCCTTAGCTATGATTTCACAAATAATTTAAACATTTTAGGACATCGAATAAACTGTCAAAGTAGAATATTACTAATAAAAGAAGAACACCATATTTACAATGGTTGGGACGAAATTGTCATACATCCACTGCTGTCTTTTATATTAGCCTTTTTTTGCTGCGTACATTCATCCATGTTCTTCCTTTTTTTTTTAATTATATATTATGCTTTTTCTCATCCTGTGCAGCAAGTACCATACCATTGCTATTTACATATAGTACTTCTTCAAATTCATCATATTTCAAGTACTTGGAATTTTACATAGATCGCAGTTCATACAGTCCTTTTCCATATACTTTTATTATCTCATAAGGTCCTTCCTAATAATTTGGTTAAGTTTTCAGGCATTTGGTTCTTTTCTCAGTCACCTTTCTCAAAATCCATTCTCCTTTCTTGAAGGTTCTTTCTTTTACTTTCTTATTGAAAATTCTTGCATCGTCTTTTTGATAAGCTTGGAGCTTTATTGCTTCTATTTGTCTTCTTTCTTCTACCAAGTCGAGGTTCGTTCTTAACTATTCTTCATTCTAAGTTTCATTCTCTGCTGTTGGGATCAACAAAGTCCAATGACCCATTTCAGTCGAGATTACCTCTTCGATCCTATATGCCAAAGCGAAAAGGGGGGTTTCACCAATTGATATTCTTTTTATCGTTCTATAAGCCCATAGGACATTTGGCAATGCCCATTGTCCTTTTTTTTTTTTTTCCTCTATTGTATTCTTCGATCAAGCATTCAAATATTGTCTTAGTCAGAGAGTTTGCTTGCCCATTTTCATATGAATAAC